>JBBPKN010000132.1:50519-66743 GCA_038089275.1 Pulveroboletus cf. rosaemariae | reverse complement strand
AGTCATGTTTTTATAAGCAAAGAAGTGAGATTGAAAATCCTTGAGTAAAAGTCCATGTAACTTGTAAGAAGCCAATGGATTATAAAGATGGAAAGATGAAACAGCCTGAGGTGAATTCTTTAAATGTTCCTCAGGTTCCTAAGTATGATCAGATGCATCATATCCCTTCCAATGAACCAAATATTCCAACTTTCCTTTCTTCAATCAAGAATCTACCACATATTCCACTTCCCATTCTTTATGTCCTTCTTCTGTGATTTCAATTGAATCTGGACAAATAAGAGGTTGTTGGGGAAGTGGGTCATGATATGATTTGACTTGAGAGATGTTAACAACTGGATGAATACAAATATGGACAGAAAGTTGAAGTTTGATCATATTTGGTAACACATCCAAAATGGTATATGAACCAATCCATTTCTGGGAAAGTTTTTGAGAAGAATAGGGAAGAGATAGATGTTCTGTAGATAACCAGACTTTTTGACCAATCTGGTATTTGGGAGCTTCAGATCTTTTCTGATCTGCTACTTAAATCATCTTATCTTTAGCTTTTTCTAAGGACTCTTCAATTTGTTCATGAGTTCTTTGTAGTTCTTTTGCAAAGCTATGTGACATCTTTTCTGCTTCAAAGCCCAATTGCAGAGTGAACATTTTGGTGATGGCAAAAGGAGTAGATTATGTAGCTGTAGATAGGGAGTTGTTGTGAGAAAACTCTGCAATCTTGATCCAATCTGCCCAGGACTTCTGTTTCTTTGCTATAAAGGTATGCAAGTATTGTTCTAACTCACAGTTTACCCTTTCTGTTTGACCATCTGTTTGTGGATGAAAGGAAGTAGAAAGTTTTTGATGAATGCCAAGGGAGTGGCACAACTCTTGTGTAAATGCAGATGAAAACTGTGGTTCCTGGTCTGAAACAATAGAAAAAGAGAGTCCATGACAACATCATATGTGATCTCTAAATAATGCAGCTAAATTGGCAGAGGAAGTAGTTGTGAAACATGGAATAAAAACTACTTCCTTTGAAAATCTGTCAACTATTACTAGGATAGCATCAAAACCTTTAGACTTGGGAAGTCCCATTATAAAATCAGTAGAAATATCTGTCCATGGCTTGAAAGGAATAGGTAAAGGTAAAAGTTTGCCTGCAGGTGCTTTTTGCAAACCCTTCATGAGAGCACATGCTTGACAGGTCTTGATATAATTTATAGTATCTTGTGCCTGATTTGGCCAATAAAAGAAACATTTTAATAAGTGTAGGATTCTTCTTTGTTCTCCATGTCCTGCAATAGGGAAATCATGACATAACTTTAAAGCTTCCATTCTTAATTCTTTTGGTATAAATATCATGTTGGTTTCTTGATGTGTTAAATATCCTTCATCTGCATTATAACACAGCCCAGGCATATCATCTTCAAGAAGAGGCATAGTAGCTGCAATGACATCCAACAGGAATGTGTTCATAAGGGACAAGCCATGGAAGGGGAGAGAGGAGAAAAAGGCAGGGGGAAAAACCACAACTTGTTTATTGGACTTTTTCAGAATAGTGCCATGATCAAAATGATGAGAGAGGGCATTTGCCCTGCCATTGGAAGTGCCCAGTTTATAAACAATACTAAATTGATACCCCATAAAAAGTTTGACCCAGCAAGCCTGCTAAGAGGAGAGATCTTGAGACTTCCTCTAGTGTTCCAATACTTGATGATCAGTCCAGATTTCAAAATCTGAATGATCAATAAGTAAATGGCACCATTCTTTTAATGCCCTGATGACTGCCAGCAGCTTCTTGTCATAAATAGGATAATTTTTCTCAGCTAAGGTGAGGAAATGGGATAAATAAGCTGCTGGATGCCATTGTCCATCAACCAGATAAGAGAGAACCACCCCAGTAGCTATGTCAGAAGCATCTGTTTCCACCCTGACAGATTTAGAGGAATCTGGATAAACTAAAAAAGGAGTAGTGCTCATAATATTTTTTAGTGTAACAAAAGCCTTCTGCTGAGGCCCATCCCAAAAGAAAACCTTATCTTTTCAAGTAAGGTCATTAAGTGGTCAAGCTATTTCTGCAAAACCCTGAATAAAATGCTGATAATAGTTAGCCAATCTCAAAAAGGCTTGAACATGTTTGAGGGTGCAGGGTGAAGGCCAATCTTGAATAGCCTGAACCTTGTTCATTTGCATTTTGACTCTGTCTTTAGATACAACCATTTCTAAATAATCCACCTTTTCTTGTATAAAGTAGCATTTTGAAGGTTTGAGAAATAGATCATGATCTTGTAGTCTCTGTAAAACTTAAGCCACCAATTGTGCATGTTCCTTCCTAGATTTAATTTTTGTAAAAATAATGATATTATCAATATATACCATCACAAAACTCCAAAAATCATGAAAAATATCATTAACCATTGTTTGGAATGTGCTAGGGCTATTGCACATGCCAAAATACATTACCAGGAGTTCATAGGCCCCTATAGGCGTGGTAAATGCCCCATTCCATTCATTACCTTAACAGAGTCTAATATTGTTATAACCCCATTGGAGATCTAGAGTAGTGAACAAATCTGATCCCTTTAGTCAATCAATGAGAGTAGAAATGAGAGGAAGTGGATAGGAATTTTTGATAGTTCACTCATTCAAATACCTATAATCAATGACCATACATTTTCCTCCATCTTTCTTATCAATAAAGAAAACTGGTGATATCTGAGGTAATGTGGAGGGTCTAATATACCCTTTTACTGTTTCTTTGTTAATAAACTCCCTAACTTCTGTCATTTCAGTGTCAGATAAGGGAATTACTGTTCCTTTTTTCAGTATGAATCCTTTTTTTAGATCTACTGCATGATTCCATGGTTTTCTAGTTGGCATTCTTTCTGATTTCTTTTGGGAAAAAGTATTCAGATACTTGTGAAATTCTTTAGGTACTTGATCTGCCAATTCAAGTTCCTCTTTGATAACCTGTCAAAGTTTCATAGATTTCTTTATCAGAATGGTTTTCTTTTTCCAATCTATAGTTGGGTTATTCTTTTTAAACCAGTCATACTCAATGATCAGATTCATTTTTCCTAATGTAAACACTAGAGCAGGAATTACTTTCTCTTGACATTGCTCATTAGCATCCATGAAACTTATTTGAAGGAGTACTTTGTTTTGAATAACTTCTCCTAACCCTTTAGTTCCATCAGCATTGTACACTTCTACCTTTTGTTCTAATGGGATTTCTGTTAATTGATTTCTTTTTACAAAGTTAGTATCCACAAATGTTATCACTGCTCCTGAATCAAGAAGTGCATGAATTATTCCACATTTATTCCATTGTTCATTTTGTATTCCTTTTACCTGGATTTCTAATAAAAATTTGTTGTAATTAGTTAATATTTTGAGGTTTTTATAAATATCTGTTAAGGGTGAACTCTGTATAACAACTGAATTAATACCTTTTTCTTTTATTTTTTCTGAAAAATTAAGCACTGGTGAATTGCCTCCAGCCAAGCTCTTTCAAGACCCCTTATAGGCAGGTGAAAAAATTTCATTCTGTGTGATTTTACATTTGTTAAATAATGAAGCACCAGAAGTAGAAGAAAAAGAAAAAAGACCTTGATTACCTTGATCGATTGAAGTCCTAACTATTTTAAATGTTTCTGCTTGGTCTGGAATTTATCCAGCCAGTATGCCTGAGCAGTGTTACCATACATACTATTTTCAGGGATTTCTTCTATTCCTGAGCCTTGTCCTTGGTTTTGTTTTGCAGCCTCTGCTGTCAATGTCCTCATATCTATCATGGGAGCCTCATAAGTATTTGGCTGCCCTTGTACCTTCTCAAAATCCCCAAAGGTCAATATCTGCCTTTGGGATATGGCCCTATTATCTGCTGGGATGCCAGCCTGTGTTCTGCCATCTATTACTTTCAATGAGTAAGCCTAAATAGTAACAAGTAACTAACTTACCAGCATTCCTAACTAGGCTTGTTCCCACCATTTTCTTGACACCAGCAGTAAATATGGACCCAAATATGAACTTAGAGGTTGCTTAGAGCCCCAGCAAAGTTCAGCACAGTCCTTAGTGATTACTGACATTGGCACTAGCTCAGGTGACTCACAACTAATTGCCCACACATCCTTAATCAACTTCCCATGCCCTTCCCTTTGCCTCACCACTGTTGCTAACATTGAGCATGCTGTCCTGCTCATTATTGGTGCTATTTCCATTATCATGTGCCTTCTTTGTCACAGGTTCTTCACTACTGGCCCACAGTACCTTTCCATGGCATTGTTGTACTCACTGTTTGCTGTCCTTTGCTCTACCAATGTTAAGCATGTTGTCCAGCATGTTTCTGGCACTGTTTCCACCATCATATCCCTTCTGTCTTGCAAAGTCTTTACCGGTGACATCAGAACATCTTCTTATAGCATTGTTTGTGCTCCCTGCTTGCCATCAATGTTGTATGCATCATCAAGCACACTCTTGGTGCTTTCCCTGCCCTTTGTTCCCTCTGGCAAGCATTGTTAATCACCACTGTGCATGCCCATGCCTTCATCACTCTCTACTTATACCCCATGATGTATCAGTTGCTAACACTCTCTACCTTGTCCTATTACTCCTTGACTCTCTCCATTCAATGCATCCATTACTTGATGCTGGCTGTTTGCCACTCATTTTAGTTCCTTCATTTGCTCTTTCCTGCTTTTATGTGCATGATCCTTTGTTATTGTCCTCACTGTTCTCTCAGTGGGGTTAACAGTGTTCTCTTGACCAGGTATATTTTTTCTTCTTTACTATATGTCTTGTTGCTGAATATCCTGCTTGTAGATGCCAACAATCTGTTAAAACTTTCCATCCCACTAAAAGGAGACTGTTAAAACTATACCAAGATGAGTATACTTTTAACCAGTTCCTTTTTTTAAAATGAAACCCTTGATGCTGGAGAAAGATCAGAACTCCAGGGGGCTCCAAAGAGCTCCAGGGAAATCTAGAAAGGGTTTTAATGGTTGAACAGAACTCAGCTTCATCTTATGTGGTGCATCCTTGCACTTCTCCATTGTTTCAATTTATATAGATGTCAGGGTGAATAATATAGCTGTCTCTATGCTCAATAGAAGGGACAGGCAGGACAAGAAGAGTCAAGCCTAGTCATGGGGGTGAGGCTTTACAACTTCTTTGAGGATATTGCATAGCCTTGGAGGTACTCCAGAGTAACCCAGAGGGTCAAAGTGAGCCCAAGGACTCAAGCAGAGTGAGAACAACAACAAAAGGGTTTTCTGGTGTTTTTGTTGATGTTTGTACTGAGGTACAAGATACAGAACTACAGTACTTATACCTCAAAGAGGCAGAACTATCTAGAAGTGTAACAAAATGAGACAGGTGCAAACTCAGAAGTGAAGCAGATGTCTAGATATCTAGGAAATGAATGGAGATGTCAGGGAGACAAAGTCCAATTATGTCAGACTGAAACTAAAGGGTGACAGGATGAAACAGGGGAGAACAAGGAACAGGAATGGAACAGAAATAGTAACAATGATGGTAATGGTAACTGACCAGGAACAGTAACAGAGTTATATTGGGATGGTCTGGAGATGACAATGGGGAGCTAGGGTAGTACTTAACTGGAGCAGAGATAGACTGGAAGCGGAATGGGGTGAAGTAGGAGCAGAAGCCTGGGGGAGCATATAATGCTAAGGGGTAAGAAGCATACATGTGTAGCTGGAGAAGACTGGAATGGTGATGGAGAACCAGAGTTGCCTGGCAGGAAGTCAGAGGGCTGGAGTGGCTTACTAGATGTGAAGACCAATTGTAAGCCAGGTCAGAATGGGGTTGGAATTTGGGTCAGAGGTCTGGAATATGACACAATTTTCAAATTATGAACCAACTTTGTAGTCTGCTGTGTCTAGTAATGTGATAGGTTGATTGTGTTATGTCAGATCATCTAATTGGCAGTAGTGTCTATGTCAGCATCAGTGCCATTATTATGGCTACCTTTAGGCTGTATATCATTATTATGAATTATAGGAATGCTTTTTCATTTCTTTGTCCATTTTATGGAATCCTCTGAATCCCCACCTCTATGCTGCCACTTGGATCCCATATCTGAATGAGTGCAGCATATGTGTTATGGTGTCAATCTTCCTGAATGACCTGTTCTAACCCTAAATGGTCAACCTTGATGAGGTACATCAGTTTTGTTGTTGAATTCAGATTGAATAGAATGTGGAATGGTGTGTGGACTCAGGTTAGCAAGATCTAAAGAGCCATATCACTAGTTAGGAAGGAAAGAGACTGTATTAAAGGAGGTATGGTTTCAGTATAAGGATAACAGGTGATTAAGGCTGGAGAGCCTTAACCAAGAAACTACCTACTATTTATACTATAGCCTATGGTGCACAGACCACCTAGTCTCTCCAGCACATTACCATAAATAGAAGTAGGGCATAGGGTGAGGGTGAAGGGTTATGACCAATGGGCCATGCAGATAAGGGGTATATTAAGGGAAAGGCTATGTAGAATGGAAGTTAGGGCTTAGGGTAAGCAGAGATCAAATCATGCCCTTAACCATGAGGCCAAGGAGATCCCATCTAAAGATCTGCCACAGATCAGATTAGACCCTCATCTAGATTGAGATCCAGATTCATCAGAGATTCAATCAGGAGATGTATCTGTTATCTGAGATACTAGATCCAACCATAAGCTGTGCCCAAACCCAAGGAGAAACTCTTAAGAACAACTTAACCATATCCTAGGGTTTATCTTGATTAGGCAATAAAGTCTCATGGTCACATGCTTGTTATGTGACTCTTGTGCATCCAAATGTTATATTTGTAACAATATGGATTCAATGATATTTCCACTCTCAATCTGCATATTTCTTTCTTGCCTAAGTGTCTTAAACTCCTCATTTGTCAGCTTCTTTCAGTATGTTAGATTCATTTCCCATTTGTGCTGCAACATCTTGAGCTGAGCTTGAGAGCTTGAAGCACTGCTTAAGTTTGCAAATGGAATTTGTTATAATTTTTATTCCATTTTTTCCTTTTTCACTTCACCCTTGCAACTCTTCACATTGTCACATCACATGACCCTTTCACATCTTCACCTTTTCACCTTTTCACATCTTCACAGTTTCACCTCTTCATAATACCATGAATCTAGGTCATTCTAGACTGCCTCATGTTCATCTCATGTATTATCAGGTCCCTGCTCTAGTTTTGCCATTGGATGGCTTACTGTACCATAGTTCAGGGCCAGCCCATTGTACATGGTCTGTGTGCATTTCAGTATCCTATATAAAGGAGAGGTGCAAGCCTAATCAACCCAGTCTTGCACACTTGAGCTCTTTGCTTTCACAAGTCCAAGTCTCTTGTCTCTGTTCTCTATCTTTTGCCTAGTTCTGTTGGCTCTAGTTCAAAGCCTTCATCCAGTAGTATCAGAGTGCCCTCAGGCCTCAGAAGTCATCAGTAGTCTGACACACAAGATCTGTGTCTCAGAATTGTGGTTGGCCAATTCCCAATTATAACCCTATATTGGCTGACAATGTTTCCAAAATAGGCCTTCTATTGCATTCTTGCTTGTGAGTCTCCAGTAATTATGCCTGGTAAGCATTGTTATAATCCAATAACAAAGCAAAAAATTATTTGCAGATTTATGAAGTTTCTCATTAATGAGTCCCTGAATGGTACCATGGATGTGTGATATGTGCTTTTGGTGGTTCTATGCAGCACCTTCATCATAAGGTAATAAATATCATCTACATCATTGTGTTATTCAAGAAAATACTTACCTCACATACCTTGTACAGCAAAACCCTCTATCTTACTCACCAATGCAATAGTATCTATTCCCATGGCAGTACCCATAAAGTCTTTGATACCATCAGTTGTGAATGCAATTCCATGGAGGAGAAGATCAGTAGTTTCACATGTCACATAAAATATAGCCTCTGTTCCAGTTTGTGCCTGAAGATTAAGAAGCTTGTGTAATAAGTTAGCATAATATGATTAACAAAATATAAAGTATTACCTCTTGTTCAATGCCCTTCACTGTATGAGTGATATCATTAAGCTTTCCCTTTGTTGTTGTCCAAATACCAATAGTCTGAGAAATGCAGTGCTTACCATACTGCTTGACCAGTTGTGCCTTGTCATCTACCAAAAGGGAATGATACTCTTGTAGATTACTCCACACAAATTTAGGCAATATTGTCTGATTATGGATTGCTATGAGAAACAAATGAGCAGTGGTAAATAAATGAGAAAGAAAGGTACTCACCATTATCACCATTCTCATTATGAATGTGAATGTGAATGCAATGGCTCTGAAAACTGGTTTAATGCTTTGCCCAACAAAAAACATTCCATGCATTCACTTTTTGATGGTGAAACTTGTATCGTAATGGGGTTATGTGCAGCTTGTTATGGACATGTTGAATGCTTTTGTAATGCATCAAGGCAAGATTCTTGGTCATATTATCTAACTTACTCTATGCCTCATTCAAGTCATGTTGAAAGCACTCAGCTTTATTGTGCTGGTGAGCCATCAGCTTATTGCAGCTTTCCTTGCTGATAATAACCTTGGTTCTCAAGCATTTTGATTGCTGGATCTGGTAGTGCTGAGCAGTTGTCTTTGGCAGCAGAGCAATCTGAGAAACCATTGTGAGAAAGATAGTAATGCAGCTGCCTGAACTCACAGTGATATTTATCTGTCTGCTCATAAATTAGAGTATAATCAAACTAGAAAAAAGGGAAAAAAAATAAAATTTGAAATTAAAACAAATAATGATACTGGTAAGGTCTAGAAGGTCAAAATCAACATTATTAAAAGATAGAGAATGTATAGCAAGGTTACTATGCCAAGCAGTTAAAAAATCATGTTCAGGATCAAGTAGGTGAGCTTAAAAATATTTATAAGTCTCAAACCTGAGATTAGAATGGAAACTTACCATAATAGTAGATATATTAGGCCTTAGATCAGTAGCAAGAGTATAAACTAAATTAAAGGCCTCACCACATGACAAATTCCAGGAGGGACTTGCAAGATTGCATTTCAATGGCTATTGTGCATCCCTATGACAAAAATATGCAGTGCTGGCAATAAATTGTTACCAAAGCTAAAGCTGTCCAGTATAGCATTAGTATTGGGTCTAATGCTAATCAGTGCTTGATCATCCAGGGTAATGCTAGGGAAGATGACAAGAGAAATTGGCCCTGAAACCTTCCTAGATATATATAGAAATGCTTCTGCTAGCTGGCACTGATAAGAAAATCACTAGCAAAGGATCAAAGGGGAATTGCTCACTTCTAGTGCTGTCCTGGTGCCATAGCCAGATAGAGCCACATTAAAAGAAGCAGGTAGAACAGTTGCCTTGCTGGAAGTTAGCTCAGATTGCAAATTAAACACACTGGAAGATTACAAGCTGGGTGAACTAGACAAGCTGGAAGGCAGAAAGCACATTTGGAAGTAAAATAACAATGGTGTCAGATTCAATTATGAGGGAAATGGATGGTGCAACAAGTGACATGCATGCTGACTTGAAACAAGTCAATATAAGGGCACTGGCTGGCAACAAGTCAAGTTAGCACAGATAGCACAAGTACAAGATAATGCACATACCAGAGCCATTCACAGTATTACCCCATTACCATAAATGATGCATCAAGCACATTAACCCTCTGTATCAATGAGGATATCTCAAGTTGACATCTAGAAGGGTCAGTCAAGTCAATTGGGCAAAATCAACATACAAAGTTATATGGTCATGTCAAGACTGAATCAGGTGCATCAGATAAATAGAACACATTACATGCAGATTGGGAAACATGTTTATGCATTACCAAGGCACAAAATGTGTATCTCAAGTTGATTAAGGGCAACTGCATAGGTAAGCTGCAACTTGTCTAATTAGGCAACTGCACTGATGCTGCACCAATGGCAGCTTAACAGATGTTGTTTATGGACAACTTTGTGGCAATTCTTTCAGATTTAATTTAGGTATCAACATTCTTTTAGTTATTTGACTTTTTCTTTTAATCAATCATTTACCTTGCTAGGATTCCTGCTTAAGGAGGAGTATTGAAATATGTTGATTATCTATGATTTACCACTTACATAAGCTAATAGCTACATTGAACCATAGGATACTTAGTGACTACAAGTATTCTATAGTATTCTATAGTTTCAACATAGTCTTTGTTCAAAAATAAGCTCTATTTTGATAAATATCATATCTGAGAAGGGCCCAAATAGCTGTGAAGCATTGACTCTTATCATGATCATTTACAAATGCTAAGACATGTAGGGCCATAATGTTTAAAATGGTAAACTGGATTCAAGTAAATTGAACAACAAGTAAATTTTTTTCCTGGGTGGCTTGAAATGGCTTGAAGTTATCAGTGAATATAATAAATAGTGTAAAGTAAAGGGGGCTAAGTTGACATTTTGGTAGTTATCTGGTAGTTATAGTCATGTAAATATCTTGTTATGTCAACATAAGACTAGAGATGCTAATATGTGGACTTATTTATTAAACAGGTATCAATATCAAAGTTCTCCATGGCATTATGTTGATATACAGTGAGAATCTTGTATATTAAACACTGTAAATGCATTCAGTAGTGATATTTCTACTTGTATATCTCTGAAGTAGCACTAACAGTGGCATGCTCATGTCTGACTGACTGCAACTAACTGACTATCACTAATGAGTTGATCAATCAAGTTAATCAATTATCATTTTGAATACTATGCCTATATTATCTTCTTTATTTATTGGGTCTATGGATTTTTCTACACACTACAAGTGTAATCTAGTTTAATAAGAAGCATTAACAGGTAGGATTACAGTTATTGGGTAAGCATTGATTAACCTGGCTTGGCAGCACTATATATAATATGTAGCTTAGACAACAATCTCAGCTATTACTTAAACAACAAGAAATGAGTTTTTGTTGAAACTATACTACATGGCACATAATCTCAAGCTTAAAATACTAGCTAATCTGCTATATCTTGCATCTGCAACTGCCTGAAATCCAGCTTCATCCTCTTCATTATCAACAATATTGTCATCACCAGGGTCATTGATATACATGTAATACAGATCATCAAATAAGCTATCCTGATCTAAGGTAATCCATCTCTTCAGTATATCAAAATGCAATGGAAACAAAAGACATACTGTGTGTGCACTCTTCATCATTGAGTGTTGTGGCACTGATTATGTCAGGAGTGACATCCCTGCCAATGTTGTTTTCATCACAGCAGACAACATCCACACTGGGATCTTCATTGCATGGACTGGTAGGCATTGCTACAAGGCAAGTTCCAACTGGTTTTCTGGCAAGTCCATATTTCTTCTGAAGGCAATCCAAATGGTATAAATGAAGAGAATTGATGGCAGATCTTGACTGATGTTGATATTGCAGTTCAGCAGCAAGTAGTGTATCTGATTCTGTGAGAGCCATAGTAATAGCAGATATCTGCTTCTTTTTATCATGGATTGCTGTTTGCAACTGATGAATTTCAATATTAAGTCATATAATCTCTTTTTTTGCACAACAAAGCTTGAAAAACTTAGCTGTTGCCTCTCAAACAGCCAGCTTAGCCCATTTCCACTTTCAGATATCATTGCAAGCATGTCAAAGTAAGTCAAACTCATCTAAATCTATATATGTTATAATATCTTTCCATGAGATGGCCTGGCAAGGAGGATTCAATACTACTGCTTGAGTGTTGTACTGAGCTATAGCCTTGCGAATTGTCTCAGAATATTGTTTAAGTCCTTTACTAATTTGCTGGCAGAGCTTGTAGCCTGTCAAAGAAGGTTATCAACTTGACAAGCAATAGAAATGGATTAATACCTGTGCCTGACAATAATAACTTACTAAGCTCAAAAAGTCACATAACAACCAAGTGCTCCAATTCACTGAGTGCTTCATGGTATTGTCAAAGTGCAGCATTCTCTTTGTAGAGATTATACTCTGCACAATCAATCATCCATGGAAACTCTAGTCCAAGTTGACCTTGAATGTGTGTAGCAAGAGCCTCAGTGTTCTGCAGTCTCATAAATGCAAGGTCAACTTGGGCCTGTGCATTGTTAATGATGACTGTGACAGTGACAGGACCACTTGGAGCAACTCCACTAAGGGCAGTGTTGGCTGCTTGGCAAGCATTGGCCCATTTGGCCCTAAAGATGTGTTACAAGAATCAACATTATCTCATACTAACATAAGCACTAGTGTGTACCTTTGTTTCTCAAGCTCATCAAGTACTTGAACATATTGAATGGAGATTTGCTCATGCTCTGCAGGCTGTTGAATGGAGTTAAGATAAGCAAGTTCTTCATTAAGGAAAGAGGAAAAGTCTTTATTATGAAGACACAAGGCAGACTGGAGAATGGACAGCTTGCTGCTCAGTGTGTGAATCATCTGCATTGCCTTCTTGTAGTGGTTCCAAATAAAGCATGCTAACAAAAAGTTAATAGGCATAAGGTCACAAAATAAGTACATACTCAGGGCTGCATATTTGTTGGCATTCCAAAATGCAAAATGCTATTCAATTGCTTGATGATGATGGAATTTTGAGGCATGCCATGTGCTTCATGCAAGCTCATTGGATGCCAAGAAGACATGTTTACAGCCTTCACCATTAGTATTCCCAGTTCCTTCAATATAAATAGGATGCCATTGCAGCTGGCACAATCAGTTGTGTGCTTGCCCATGAAATGAACCAACCATAAAGTGCAGATTAAGGGCTTGAATCCTGGACCCAATGCAGCTGTTCTCAGCAGTTTTTGCAAAGGCACAGCCAATATCATAAGCACAGCCACCATTTACGCCATATGATGAGAGAAGATAATTAACAATAGCCAGCAGATACTTGGCCCTGAAGGAAATCAGCATAAAGAACAGGATTTATGAAAAATGGAAGCACAGCTCTCCACTCTTAATCATGTCACATGCTAATAAAATGAAGTGGTGGTGACATAAGGCCACAAATATGCCCATTTCTTCAAAAACAGAGTGCAAGTTGTGCTGTCCAGACCTTGCATTACATCAGTGGTCAACATAGTTAAGAACATTGGTTATAGTATCTGGATCTGATTCCCAGTCATCAGGGAGCTGATCCTCAGCAGCACCAGTCTAATATATATGTCCATATCAGCTACTAAAGGGAGCTATTGACAGTAAATCTTCCTCACCTAGCCAGTACCTCATTCTTGAATTTGTCAACATCCTCACCGGTTAATCAATAAGAGGTGTGAGAAAGGCAGAGATTATCCTGCATCATGTAGTATGTAGAAGCATCCCATTGTTTAAGGCTGTTGTTTCCATCAATAGACACAAGCCAATCGAAAGTAAGCTTTGGCTCATCTTTCAATCAATAGAAACATGCTGGGCACTCATTCTGAAGTTGCCAGTCTTGGGAATCACAGTTGAGGGTCTCATTAATGCATTTGTTGATTCAGTGAAGGATCTTCAGGTAAACATGATAGGCAAGGGAAAACTGGGTACAAAGATAAGGGTGATACAGTACCTACACATATCTCAGTCATCACATCACACACTTACAGACATAACTTACATCATGAAGGTAGCACAACACCTTGCACTGTGCCTGAATACTAAACCATGAACAGGAATAGTGAGCTTGTCAGAAAGCTGCAAGAATATGGAGGGAAATGGCAACAGAAGGAGTGATGAGTGAGCAATCAAGGTAACTGTAATAGATGAGATTTTCATTTGGGAACTGGTGGCCTGGATGGGCAATAAGGGTCATCCTTTGCCTCACTGCAAGAATGATAAGAATGTTTATATCAAAGCAAAAAGAATACTTACTAAAAATATTGACAAGTTCAACATCCACTATGGTGCCTGGCAATAGATCTTCACCCACAATGGGCTCTTGAACTGAAGGAAAGCCATCTCCAGAGTTATATGAACATGTCACATCCCATACCAACAGGTCAACTCTACTATGTGTCTGATGCAACTCTGGTTACTCTTATGCTTTAAGCTATGTGTTTCCTAGTTCCCTTTACCTCTGTCTTTTCCTATCTAACAATTGATTACAACTTTACCTATGCTAACTCCGTACCATTCCAATATAACTCCATTGTTCCTCCAACCTCACTTTCTGTTCCTGTTTCTTTGTGCTGCACTTTTTCCTGTCATCACTTAGTTTCAGTTTGATATTATTCAATGTTGTCTCCTCTGACATCTTCATTTGTATCCAGGATGCATTGGCACCTGCTTTGCTTATGAGACAACTCCTTTCATATCTCTGTTCCCTTCTTAGATAATCTGCCTCCCTGAGATATAAGTACTGAAGTTCTGTATCTTGTACTTTAGTTTGAATATCAACCATAATACAATGTTACAATCCCCCCCAGACCCCTTCTGCCTCACAACTTGATGTCATACCCTACCCTAAGTTCCTTAACTTACTTCATGACTTGACATTATGCCTCTTGTTGGAAAAAAGCTCTATAGCTGATCCTTGTTATAGTTTGCTTTTTCAATTTTTAATCACATGACCTTATCTTATCTTTCCATGTGGTTATCTAATCTTCTATCTTATCTAGGCATGTGACAGGTCACATGACAGGTCTAGACCCAGGGCATAGGGTTAGCCTCATGTCTTCAGCCTTGTTTTCATTTTCATCTTGCTTCCATTTTAGAAACCTCGTTCCTTTCAGCTGATTGGCTATTCTCATGAGTGCTTCTTTTCCATTTGATGGTGCCTCAGGGTCTTGTGGGAATTCTCTCATCAGGGTTGTGGTCCATGCGCCATTTTGTACCATATAAATACTGTAGTCTTAGCATGTCTCAAGCCCAGTCTTGAGCACTTGTATCTTCTAGTACAGTGGTCTCACTAGGAGTTCTATATCACTTGCTTTTATCTCATCACATCGACACCAACATCATTATAAGCCCTTGATTAGGGTTACTGCTCATTGTTGAAACACACCAATATTGCAGAATGCAACACTTGCTCAAGACTACCTTACTAGTCAAGGGCATATACTGCAGAAAAATGATAAATGAAAAAGGAGTATTTGTGGGGACATGAACAGCAGCTAAAAGACTTTATTTTTGAGGCAGTACTTGGCTTTGAGGATAATGATTTTGAAAGACAGTTATTCTAGAGGAGATTTGACACATTTGAGAATAGACAAGGAAGGATTTTATGGAAAAGAGAGGTCATGACAGAAAGGTTGCCACATCAGATAGGCTCAGATCTCTTCATCCATTGTCATCACTAAAAACTGTTTCCCGACTCCCCAAGACAGTAAGCCAAGCTGTCCAACTTCAATCCATATGCAAGCAGCTCCCAAGGAGGAGAATCCACAGAGTTAGGTTCGATCCTATTAGAGCCAGCCCCCATCGAAACCGAACCCCAGAGCTTGTACCACCAGCCCCTCTTCCAGCGATCAACCCCTACTACATGTGGGACAAGTATGAGTGGGGAACTTGGCAATATGATGAGAACACTGGTCGAAGAAGTTATGCAGATGGGAGGATTGTCGAAGAAGATTGCTGATCCAGGAAAGTGGAATGGCAAGAAGAAGACATGGAGAAAGTGGTTTACAAGTATGGCGATATGGCACACAGAACAAAAATGGAGAAGTAATAGGGAACAAACTGCTGCCATATTGTCAAGGTTAGAGGGGAGAGTGGAAGGTTATGCACAGATCATGCAGAAGAAGTATATCAAGAAAGAAGATGATTACTTCAACAAGGGTGATGGATCTATGGAGAAGTATGGGGTAAACACCTGGCCTGACTTTGCAGGCATAGCTGAAGAGCTAAGAAAATACTTTCACATCAATGAGCTGGTGCATGAAGTGCTAAAGAAATTAGAAGCATTACACCAAAGGAACTCAATTGATGAATACCTGCAGGAGTTTGAGGTACTAAGAGTGGATGCAAAGATCAGTGATGATCATGTGGTCAAGTTAATGAGATCACAGATTCATTACAGGATTTATCAGCAGATCTGCATGCAAGGCATGACAGATGACTTAGGGGAACTAGCCAGAATGGTTAGAAGGTTCAGTAGGTCATTCAAAAGAATGGCCATAGAATGAAGTATGCCTACCTTCACTCCTTGTTTCAATAATCCCCAAGGTCCTCCTTCTTCTTCACAATTCTGACCCACATATAATCTGCATTGACCTCCTTTCCCCCAATTCACAAATGTCAGCACTCAACCTGGGCATGGTGCACCCATGGAAATAAATAG
>JBBPKN010000132.1:10405-50509 GCA_038089275.1 Pulveroboletus cf. rosaemariae | reverse complement strand
AAACCAGGGCACATGGCAAAAGATTGCTGTGGGGTTTTTAACCCAGTAGCTCCAAGGCCCTCTAACAATTTCAGAAAAGGACCCCAGCCTCAGGGGCAGCAGCAGAGGCAACAAGGAGCACAGGTGCAATATGTGCAGCCTGTACGATTTTCAGAGTTTTCTCTGCCAGACACTAATGGATGGCAATTGGTGAAACTGGTCTCAATCGGACCAGTATACAACATGGCAGATGCAGCCTGGTTCCAGGAGATACTGGCTGCATCTTAAAGTAGTATGGATGAAGCTCAAGCTTATTTCCAGGACATTTTTGAAACAGAACAGAAACAAAAGGAAGCATTGGAAAAAGTCTAAGGAAGTCTATTAGGTTAGAAATGGATATCCCAGTATGCAATTCATTTTCTTCTTCTTCTTTCAATGTTCATACAATGAAATGGAATAAAAATGTTTCTTCTGTGATGGCATCTCAATCGAGCATGGCCCCAGATATAGGGTGCTTAATTCCATCTGATAATATTAACAGACATTTGTTTGCAATAGAAAGTGAAGAATGACAAGATCTAGCCAAATTATTTAATCAGAAAGAATGAGATGAACTAGGTGTAAGTGTAAAAATTGATGGGGAAGTTAAAGGAAAAAATGGTTTAAAAATGGAATCATGTGGACTAACCTTTGCAATAGTGGACTCTGGTGCATTGGTAACATTCATTGATCAAAAGTTTGTATGGAAACATGGTTTGTATGAAAAGAATATGCCAAAACCTCTCACTGTGTATAACACTGATGGAACAGAAGGAAATATTGGAAAGATAGCTCACTATGTTATTATTTATATAGCCATCAAAGGAAAAAATGGAAAGTGGCACAGGAAATGTATCAATGCTTATGTTTCTTCTTTAGGAACTTTAGATCTTCTCATTGGATATGATTGGTTTTCATGCCACAATCCAGAAATAGATTGGGTAAAGAAAACTATTGATTTTCCTAGGTGTTCCACAAACTGTAACAAACATCTTATATTACAAAGAGTCACAGAAGAAGAAACGTTGCAATTAAAGAAAGAAGTGCCAAAAGAATTATGGGAATTTATTCCTGTATTTTCTTAACATGAATTAGAATGCATGCCAACCAGAAAACCTTGGGATCATGTGGTGGAGTTAAAGGAAAACTTCATACCAAAGAAAGGTTGTATCATTCCTCTTTCAAATGAAGAAATGAAGGAAGTATGAGAATTTGTTGACAAAGAGATGAAAAAAGGATATATTAGATCATCCAAGTCACCACAAACATCACCAGTTTTCTTTATCAGCAAGAAAGATGGTGGAAAATGAATGGTAATTGATTACAGATATCTTAACAATTATATCATCAAGAACAATTATCCATTACCTTTGATATTAACGCTCATCGATAGGTTAAATGGAGCTGACATGTTCACCACTCTAGATCTTAGATGGGGATACAACAACATTCATATGAAAGAAGGCAATGAATGGAAAGGAGCATTTACAGTGCCAATAGGGGCTTTTGAGCCTTTGGTAATGTATTTTGGGATGTGCAATTCCCTGAGTATATTCCATGCAATGGTTAATAATATTTTCCATGATATGTGGGAACATGTGGTTATATATATTGATGATATTATGATCTTTACAAAGGACAAAAATCGCAACCAACACTTGGAAATTGTTGCAGAAGTATTAGGTCATCTTTGTGACCATGACCTTTTCCTAAAACTGTCAAAGTGTTACTTTGCCCAAGAACAAGTGGATTATTTGGGAATGGTTGTATCTAAAAAGGGGGTACAGATGCAACTAAACAAGACTAGCACAGTTTGAAATTGGCCAATTCCAAGAACAGTCAAACAAGTTCAAGCTTTTTTAGGATTAGCCAATTATTATCGAAGATTCATTCCAAACTTTGCTAATATAGCAAGACCCCTCAATTCCCTTACCTCTGAACCCCTCTTGTGTTATCCCAATTCCTCTAAACCCATATGACTCAAAACAGATGCTTCAGATGTCACCATTGGAGCAGTTCTGTCTTATCAACAAGAAGATGGTCTCTGGTGACCAGCAGCTTATATTTCCCACTCTTTGGATCCTGCTGAATTAAATTATCCCATTTATGACAAAGAGCTCCTCACTGTCATTTGTGCTTTACACAATTGGCATCATTATTTAATAGGACGAGACTCCTTTGAAATCTGGACAGATCACAAAAATCTGGAGTATTGGAAAAAACCACAGAATCTGTCTCCACAGCAAGCTAGATGGCAAGCTACGCTGGCAGAATATAATTTCAAAATGTGTTACAAACCAGGATCTACTAATGATAGAGCAGATGCTCTTTCCAGAAGACAGAATCATTTCAAAAACAAACCAGAACTGAATAAACAGATCGTCATGCTTTCTCCCCATATCTTTCAACAAGTTATTTCGCTTTCCTCTTCTTTTTTCTCTCAAGTTCAACAAGCATCAGTGGACTTACAATTGGCTCCCAACTGGTGTTATAGTTCAGAACATTATATTTACTTAAATGAAAAAAGACAAATATTCATTTCTGAAGAATTACATATAGAAGCACTTAACCTTTTTCATTCTTCTCCATTAGGCAGTCATGCAGGGCAAAACCATACTAAACAACTTTTATCTAGATATTACTATTGGCCAGGTCTCAATGAAGATGTCGCATCTTTCATTTCACATTGTTCTACATGTGCTACATTCAAGGGATCTGAAGCTATTATTCCAGTTTGTCCTCTTCCTATGGCATCATCTCCATGGGAAGATATTTCTGTTGATTTTATTACTGGACTTCCAACATCAAAAGGGTTTGATGCTATCATGGTGGTAGTTGATCAGTTTTCAAAAGAAGTTGTTTTCATTTCATGCCTTTCTTCTCTTTCTTCTCTTTATGTTGCAGAACTATTTAGGGATCATGTTTGGTCCAGACATAGACTTTCTTCTTCCATTGTTTCAGATCGCAGCCCTTAATTCATCTTGGAGTTCATAAAGCAGCTTAATGAAATTCTTCAAATCAAGCAGAAGATTTCCACAGCATATCATCCTCACATAGATGGTCAAATAGAGCAAATAAATAGGGAACTGGAGCAATATCTTTGTAACTTTATTGCTAAAAGACAGGAATCCTGGGCAGATTGGATCAAGATTGCAGAATATCATCATAATAATTCATATTCCACTTTAACTCAGACATCCCCTTTTGAAATCAGGAAAACATACCATCCTTATCTGGGTTTTGAAGCACCCTCTGCAATTAATCCATCATCTCATTTCCTACAGGATATGTTGAAATCCTTTAAGGATATAAAAGAAGCATTAGAACAAACACATTCAAAGATGGAGAAACAGAACAAGACAGATCTTCCACAGTACATGAAAGGTCAACAAGTTCTACTATCCACCAAGAATATTACACTTCCTTATCCATCTAAAAAGCTATCTAAGAAATGGATTGGTCCTTTTACAGTGTTGGAAGTTATCCCTCATGCAGTACATCTCAAACTGCCTTCCACAATGTGCATTCATCCTACAGTCAACATATTGCACATAAAACCATATCTATTTTCATTACGAGGACAAGACATTCTCACTTCCAATCCTATCCTTATTACAGAAGATGGCCATGAAGAATATGAGGTTAATCATATTGTCAATTCTTGTATTAAAGGAAAAAGACTGGAATATCTTGTTCACTGGTCAGGTTATGGAGAAAACAATTGTACTTGGCAAACAAAAGACAATTTAGCAAATTCTCCTGACTTAATTGAAGAATTCCACAAGCTTCATCCTTCTGCACCTTGTTGTCTTTTTACCATGGATCTCAATTCCTTTCAATCACTCTTCAAACCATATGAAAACCATACCACTGCTGTATCATTAGCTGTGTCTTGTCTGGAATCCAAGACCTAAAAAGGGGGTAGTGTTATAGTTTACTTTTTCAATTTTTGATCACATGACCTTATCTTATCTTTCCATGTGGTTATCTAATCTTCTATCTTATCTAGGCACATGATGGGTCACATGACAGGTCTAGATCCAGGGCATAGGGTTAGCCTTATGTCTTCAGCCTTGTTTTCATTTCCATCTTGCTTCCATTTTAGAAATCTTGTTTCTTTTAGCCAATTGGCTATTCTCATGAGTGCTTCTTTTCCATTTGATGGTGCCTCAGGGTCTTGTGGGAATTCTCTCATCAGGGTCTTGGTCCATGCACCATTCTGTACCATATAAATACTGTAGCCTTAGCATGTCTCAAGCCTAGTCTTGAGCACTTGTATCTTCTAGTACAGTGGTCTCACTAGGACTCCTATATCACTTGCTTTTATCTCATCACATTGACACCAATATCATTATAAGCCCTTGATTAGGATTACCACTTATTATTGAAACACACTGATATTGCAGAATGCAATAATCCTGGACCTCTGATAGTTTCTGACCCCTCTGTAAATTGGGGCACTCAGTACTAGCATAAGGGCACACCACATAAGGTGAAGCCAAGCCCCATCCACTCTGGAGTACATCAAAATGTTTGTAACAGTATATTTAAACTCCCACTTGTACTGGTACTGCTATCATGTCTATCTGTGTAACCAGAGCTCGCTCCTGTGCTGTCCTAGATCAGTTCAAGAGCTTCTCTGCTTACCATGCACCAGGCTTGGCCTCACAGGCTCCTGCTCTCTCCCACTCATTCATATCTAGTGCTCAAGTTAATGAAGCCCCTGATGGTTCCAAGGTTTCTTAATCTCCCCATACCCCTGACAACCATGGCACCCAGCCAGGAGTACCAGATGAACCTGGAGATGACCCCTCTGATGGATATTCTGATATTCTGGAGAATAACCCTGAACCTTTTCCAGATCTGGAACTAATTCCCATTCATTATGACACTATCACCAATCTCACTAGTGCCATCCATGGATTAACTTGCTCTTTCCATTGTACCCCTGAAACATTGCAGTGTATCAAAGTACAGGAACTGGACCAGTTCAATGGAACTAATTCCCAGAAGCTCCGCATTTTTCTGGTGCAATGTGAATTAAATTTCCAGGATTGTCCCAAAGTCTTTGCCAATGACCAAGCCAAGGTCACTTATGCTCAGTCCTACCTTAAGGACATGGCATTGGAATGATTTGGGCCTGACCTTCTCCTTACTGAAGACCCTGACTTCCATCCCTTGTGAATGGACAATTATAAGAAGTTTGTTTAGAAACTCTGGACTAACTTCAGACCCCATGACCCAGTCAGAGATGCAGAGCACCAGCTAGACCAGTTGACTATAAAGGATGGTCAATGAATCAACAAATATGTAGTTGAGTTTAACAAAATAGCATCCCAAGTCCAGGGTTATGGAGAAGATGTCCTCCACCACTATTTCTATAATGGTCTTCCAGACTGCATCAAAGATGACCTTTCCTGTGTTGGCAAGCTGCTGACACTCATTGAGCTGTGCCAGCTGGCTCAGACCATTGATGCTCATTACTGGGAGCACAAATCTGAAATTAGCCAACAAGAGAAGACATTTCATCAGTCCAAGTCCTCTGATAAACCCACCATATTCTCCACTTCAACCTCTGGCCCTAATGAATCAAGTCAGCTACTTACTCCAGCTCCTCCAAGTTGTCTGTTCCCCAGAAACAGGACTTATCATTCAAGCTTGGTAAGGATGGTAAGCTCACTACTGAAGAGCACAAGTGTTGACTGGAGAATCACCTCTGTTTGTTCTGTGGTATCATGGGGCATATAGCAAAGGACTGCCCCAAGTCTTCCTCCAAGGTGGCCAAAGCTCATAGTGCCAAAACCTCTGCTCCAGAAACCAAACTGGAGGCCTCTGTCTCAGAGGTGAAAAAATAGTCCACAGCCCCCAAGACTCTGCATGGGCTGGAGGTTGCATTGATCCTTCCCATGCTTTACTGGAGGTTAAACTTAATGTGTCCATTCTTTTAGATAATGCTTCACTTATGCCTCTCATCACCCTTGTTTCACAAGAAATTCCTCCATTTTCTGCCCTGATTGACTCTGGTTCTTCAGATTGCTTTGTAGACACCAAGTTAGTCAGTACTTACAATCTTCTGACTTATTCCATTCCTCTGTTGCAGCTCCAACTGTTTGATGGCTCTTTCAATTCTACAATTATGAATGCCATTGATCTTTCTGTTTGTTTTGAAACTGGTGATATCACTCTGATGACATTCTATGTCACTCTGTTGAATGGATCTAGTTCTCTTGTTCTAGAACACAACTAGCTTGCCTGCTACAATCCATTGATTGACTGGGTATCAAGTCATATCTCATTCTGATCATCTAAGCCTAACATGCCAACATCTCCAAGCTCACCTCTGCAGCCTCTGATTTCTCTGACCCAAGCTGACTCCAAACCTGATTCACCATGTTCCTATGACCCCAAACCTCTGTCAATTGAGCTACTCAGCTCATCCATGTTTGCATGTACCTGTAGCCTTAATGGCTCAGTCCCATTCTATCTGCAGCTTCAATCCCCAGAGAGTCATCTTCATTCCATTTCCATTGCTTTTCCTCCAGCTGACTTTTCTGGCATTCCTCAGAAATACCATGACTTTGCCAATGTGTTTAGCAAAAGCAAGGCATCTACTCTTACCCCTTACCACAAGTTTGACCTGAAGATCAATCTGGAAGAAGGCACCTCACTGCCTGTTGGCACCATCTATTCCCTGTCACCCTCTGAGCTTGAAGCACTCAGGACTTTCCTAGACAAACATCTTGCTACTGGTTTTATCTGACTTTCTGCATCTGCTCACACTGCCCCTGTCCTCTTCGTCCAGAAGAAGAATGGATCCCTTCAGTTGTGTGTAGATTTCTGAGAACTCAACAAGATCACAAAGAAAGACTGCTACCCCCTTCCACACATCTCCAATCTCCTTGATGCTCTGAGCTGCACAACCATCTATATCAAACTCAACCTTAGGCATGCTTACCATTTAGTTTGTATTACTAAGAGCAATGAGTGGAAAACCTCTTTCCATATGCGCTATGGCTCCTATGAGTGGCTTGTCATGCTATTTGGGCTTATCAATGCCCCTGTGGCTTTCCAGTGGTTTGTCAATTCTATCTTCACTGATTTTCTTGATGTTTTGGTAATTGTTTATTTGGATGATATCCTAATTTTCTCTGCTGACCAGACATTGCATACCAAGCATGTCCACAAAGTTCTCCACTGCCTCCAGAAGCACAGCCTCTTTGCCAAATCCAAGAAATGCAAATTCTATACTGATTCCACTAAGTATCTTGGATACCTACTCTCTTCTTCTGGGCTCACAATGTCCCCTAAAAAGGTTCAATCCATTCTGGATTGGCCTAAGCCTTGCAAGCTTAGGGATATACAGTTCTTCCTTAGTTTCACTAACTTCTATTGCTGCTTCATCCAGGGCTACTCTGACATTGTCATTCCCCTGACTGTTATAGTGTTGATCTTCTGCACAACCCATTCTAACCCTAGATGGTCTACCTTGATGAGGTGTGTCAGTTTTGTTGTCAGATTCAGATTGAATAGAGTAAAGAATGATGTATGGACTCAGGTTAGCAAAGCCTGAGGAGCCATTACCACTAGTCAAGGAAAGAGAGGACTATATTGGAGGTGGTACTGTTTTGGTATAGGGATAACAAGTGATTAAGGCTGGGGAGCCTTAATCAAGAAACTACCTACTATATATACTATAGCCAATGGCACACAGACCACCTAGTCTCTCCAGCACAATAATAAATAAGGAAATAAGACATAGGGCAAGGATAAAGGATATGACCAATGGGCCATGTGAATAAGGGGTGTAGAATGGAAAGGCTATGTAGAATGGAAGGAAAGGATCTAGGGTAAGTGAAGATTAAACCATGCCCCCTACCATGAGACCAAGGAGACTCCATTTAGAGATCTGCCATAGATTAGATCAAACCCTCATCTAGATCGAGATCCAGATTCATCAGAGATCCAATCAGAAGATGCATCTATCATCTGAGATTCTAGATTCAACCATAAGCTGTGCCCAAACCCAAGGGAAATACTCTTAATAACAACTTAACCATATCCTAGGGTTTGTCCTTGTTTGGCAATAAAGTCTCACAGTCACATGCTTGTCATGTGACTCTTGTGCATCTGAATGTTACATTTATAACACTAACTTGCCTCACCTGCAAGTCTGCTCATTGGGATTTCAACACTTCTTGTCATGCTGCTTTCCAGCACCTCAAGAATGCTTTTACTTCCACTCCTATTCTGACCCATTGGGTCCCCAATACTCCTCTTATCATTGAGACTGATGCCTCTGACTACACAATTGCCAGAATCCTCTCACTCCAGTGCCCAGACAATGAGGTCTGCCCTGTCACTTTCTATTCATATACACTTACTGCATCAGAACTCAACTATAATACCCATGATAAGAAGCTTCTTGCTATTTTCACTGCATTCAAGACCTGGTATCATTACCTCAAAGGTTCTGGTTCTTCAGTGGATGTTGTCACAGATCACAAGAACCTGGAATATTTCACTACATCTAAACTTCTGACCCACCAGCAAGCCCAGTGGTCGGAGTTTCTCTCTCAGTTTAATCTAATTATTCGTTTTTGCCCTGGCCATTTAGGTGCTAAACCTGATGCTCTAACTAGATGATGGGATGTCTATCCTAGTAAGGGGAATGGTGACTATGCCCTCATCAATCTGCATAACTTCTGGCCCATGTTCACACAGAAACAACTTGCTACATCCCTCCAGGCTTTCTCCCTAGCATCTCTGATATTCTGGTCCATATCCCTCTTTGACATCAAAACCCTCCATTGTAACATCATCTTGGCACTTCCTTCTGACTCTATCGCCTCTATCCACTGTTCCAGTAGCCTCTTGTCCAACTCTTGTTGGTCTAGAGACCCAGGAGGTTTCTTGTGTTTGAACAACCACATTTATGTCTCTAATGCTTCCAACCTCTGACTTCAGATCCTCCACTACAAGCACAACCACCCCTTATCTGGACACTTCAGTCAGAATCAGACACTGGAGCTCATTCACCAAGAGTATACCTGGCCTGGCATTTGAGAATTCATCAAGGAATACATTTCTTCATGTATAGCTTGTGCCTGTGCTAAGGTATCCTGTCACAAACCCTATAGTTTCCTCAAGCAGCTTCCCATTCCAGAAAAGCTGTGGAATTCCATCTCTATAGATTTCATCAAACAGCTTCCAGCTTTCTCTGGTCACTCCACCATCCTCATTGTGGTAGATCATCTATTGAAGCAGTGCATCTTCATTTCTACAGACAACAAGGTGACCTCTCCAGAGCTTGCTAAACTCTTCTTACTCCATGTGTTTTCCAAACATGGAGTTCCCTTCCACATCACCTCTGATCAAGGTTCTGAGTTTGTTTCCCATTTCTTCCATTCTCTGGGTGAAGCCCTCAATATCCATCTCCACTTCACCTCTGGATATCATCCAGAGGGTAATGGTCAAACTGAGCAAATGAACCAAATCCTGGAGCAGTATCTATGCATTTATTGCAACTATCAGCAGGACAACTGGTCCAAACTCCTGCCCCTTGCAGAGTTTGCTTATAACAATGCCTCTAATGCTACCACAGGTGTTTCCCCTTTCTTCACAAACAAGGGCTACCATCTGAACATCTCTGTGTACCCAGAACATGATCTCACCTCTACCTGAGCTTGAGAATATGTCATAGACCTTGACTTTCTCCATGCCTTCCTTCATGAAGAAATAGCTGCTGCCCAAGTCAGATACCAAGGACCTGCAGATGCCCAATGATCTCTGGCACTGGACTTTAAAGTAGGTGACCAGGTATTCATCAAGGCTAAGTACTTTAAAACTACACAGCCTTTCAAGAAACTCACCAAAAAGAACTTAGGCCCTTATTCCATTATTGCTCAGGCAGGCTTGCTATCCTTCACACTTCATCTTCCGGAGAACATGATGTCCATTCATCTGGTTTTTTATGTTTCTCAACTTGAACCCTCTGTCTCCAATGTGATCCCAGATCACATGCAACCACCTCCACCCCCAGTCAAGATTGACAGTGAACCAGAGTTTGAAATTTCCGAAATCCTAGACTCAAAGATAGATCATAGGTAAAGGAACTGCAAATTACTATATTTGGTTAAGTGGTTAGGTTATAAGAATACTGATGAGGAGATCTTGTGGCTCCTTGCCACTGAATTAGGGCATACTTTGGAGATTGTTGAGGAGTTTCATCTCCATTACCTGGACAAACCCAGGCCATCTTATGATTAACCAACTGTAGTGAATCTAGTAATCTAGTCACAAGATCCTCTACCTATTCTAAGATTGCCTTTTTGATCTCCTTGTCTACCATGGAAATTTCACCAATCTCTGCACAAAGTTCTGACAGCTCTGCTGCCACCTCATCCATCTCTCCATCTTCACTCCCTGAACTCCCAGCTTCTCTGGTCTTCTCCACCCATGCCATTTCCAATGCATCAACCAGCTGCTCCAGCAGCCAGTTCTTGTATTTGGCCTCTTACCATACCTTCTGGCCCACCTCCCTTATTGACACCTTCACCAGGTGACAGCCCTCAGCCACCTGCCAAAAACCCTCCTCTGTCTCCTCTGAGTCTGCCCTGCTATTGGGCACTTCTTCCTCTTCCACCTTTCATCTTCACTTCCTCTCTGGCTTCTCCTGGCTGGGGTGGTCACACCTTACCTTTGCCTCTATACAGACAAGGCATGATGTTGACTTGCCCAGGCCCATCTGGCACTCCAGTTCCTGGTCATTGCACCTCTGGCACCCCAGTCCCTCTTCCACTCTCCTCTTGCCATTGCCACTACTTGACCCTACCTGGGCTTGGTAAAGTTCCTCCACCTAAGCCAGTTTTTGAATGCTAGGTCCTGACCCCATTTCCAATACTCACCTGTTTCTGGACCACCACCACTGCTTTCTGAGCCTCCTCTGCTTTCTTCCAAGCCTTCTCCTTTCTCCTTGCTTTTCCCCACCACTTCTGCTTGGTATACTTCACATCACCAAGCTCCTCTTCATCTTCAACACACTTCTCCAGGTACTCATCAGACCAGGTGTGAATATCAGTAAATGAAAACATGATGAGAAATACTAGTGTGGAAGTCTCTAAGATGGTATTTGCTTTTATGGTTTTCTGGCCAGCTAAACCCCAATGCCCACTCTGCTTACTTATTCATTAAGAGCATGTGCTTCACAGCCTTCAGGGGTTCAGGCCTTAAGAGGGAAATACTGTCACATCCCATGCCAATGGGTCAACTCTGCTATGTCTCCAATGCAACTCCAGTTGCTCTTATGCTTTAAGCTGTGTGTTTCCTAGTTCCCTTTACCTCCATCTTTTCCTACCTAACAATTGATTACAACTTTACCTATGCTAACTCCATACCATTCCAATACAACTCCATTGTTTCTCCAACCTCACTTTCTGTTCCTGTTTCTTTGTGCTGTGCTTCTCCCTGTCATTACTTAGTTTCAGTTTGACATTATTTGATGTTGTCTCCTCTGACATCTCCATTTGTATCCAGGATACATTGGAACCTGCTTTGCTTATGAGACAACTTCTTTCATATCTCCATTCCCTTCTTAGATAATCTGCCTCCCTGAGATATAAGTACTGTAGTTCTGTATCTTGTACTTCAGTTTGAATATCAGCCATAATACAACATTATGATCCCCCCCAGATCCCTCCTGCCTCACGACTTGATGTTATACCCTATCCTAAGTCCCTTAACTTACTCCATGACTTGATATCATGCCTCTTGTTGGGAAAAAGCCCTACAGCTGATCCCAGATCTCTGATAATTTCTAACACCTCCATAAATCAGGGCACTCAGTACTAGCATAAGGGTGCACCACATAAGGTAAAGCCAAGCCCTGTCCACTCCAGAGTTATCTGGAGTACCCCTGGAGTACATTGAAACATTTATAACAGAATGATAATCAAGATATGCATCCACCAGATGGATTATTTGCACATCCCAATGGTTAGCCTGCACCTTGATCTGATCCCTATGATCCCAGATATCTGGTTGATGCCTGGCATCATTTGAATGAACAATATATCATGAATACAACAGGAAATTCACCATGCTAATATTTTCCTTGTCAAATCAATGAGTTCATCTGTCATGTCATTGTTGTCATTGCCATCATCAATGTTGTGTTTCTTGTCAAAATCAACACCAATAAATGCATGGCCCCAAAGATATCTCTTTCTTGAGCTTATATAGAAAAGGAATACTTCTTCTAATGGCACCAACAGTAACTAGTCTTGTGCAAGTGAGACACAGATCTTGTGTGTTGAACTACTAATGACTTCTGAGGCCTGAGGGTGCTCAAATACTACTGATGATGAAGGCTTTAGGCTAGAGCCAACAGAACTAGGCAAAGAATATAGAAAAAGAGGCAAGAGACTTGGACTTGTGAAAGCAGAGAGCTCAAGTGTGCAAGACTGGGTTTAACCAGGCTTGCACCTCTCCTTTATATATGTTACTGAACTGCACACAGACCATGTGTAATGGGCTGGCCCTAAACTATAGTATAGTAAGCCATCCAATGGCAAAACAAGAGTGAGGACCTATAAGTTCAGGAGATGAAACATAAGGCAAATGATATAATAGTCTAGACCAGCCTAGACTTCATGATATAGTGAAGATGTGAAAATGTGAAAGGTAACAAAAGTAAAAAGGTAAAGATGTAAAAGGGTCATGTGATGTGACAATGTGAAGAGCTGCAAGAGTGAAGTAAAAATGAAGAAAATGGAATAAAATTATAACACAGAGATATGACAACTGGAAACAGAAGTGCAAGGTGGGCCCAGGCAAGTTGACATCATGCCTTGCCTGTATAAAGGCAAAGGTAAGGTGTGACTGCCCCAGCCAGAAGAAGCCAGACAGGAAGCAGAGATAGAAGGTAGAAGAGAAAAAGGTGCCTAGAAGCAGGGCAAACTCTAAGAAAACAAAGAAGGGCCTTTAGCAGATGGCCAAGGGCTGTTGCCTGATGAAGGTGTCAATAAGGAAGGTGGATGGAAAGGTATTGTAGGAGGCAAAGTGCAAGAACTGGCTACTGGGGTGGCTGGTTGATGCATTGGAAAAAACATGGGTAAATGTTAAAACTTTTATCTCAATAGAAGGAGACTGTTAAAAACCTATACTAGTATGGGTATACTTTTAACCAGTTCCTTTCTGAATGAAACCCTTGACACTGAAAAAAGGTTATAACTCCAAAGGGCTCTGGAGGGCTTCAGAGGAATCTAGGAAGGATTTCAATGGTTGAATGGAACTTGGCTTCATCTTATGTGGTGCACCCTTGCACTTTCTGGTGTTCCAATTTACATAGATGTTGAAAGTGGGTAAGAAGGCTGTCTCTATGCTCAATGGAAGAGACAGGCAGAACAAGAAGAGTCAAGCCTAGTCTTGGGTATTACAGTTGCAGTGTTAGACTGTGGACAAGGAATAATAAACCCTAACTCAGTGTCTTCTTGGGGTTGTGCCAGTGTTGATGTCAGTATCAATATGAAGAATAAGGGTGTAAAATAATAGAGGCCTATTACTAGAGATGAACCAGGACTTAGGAAAGGGAAAATGCTCTGGGTAGCTAAGCCAGAGGAGCTGGATCCAAACACAAGCTAATATTGCCTAAGACAAGACAAGTAAGACAAGTGCTTAAAGCTGGGAAGCTAAAAGCTACATGGGCAGTCTACTTATACTATCTAGAATGGCATACAAACCACCAAGCCTGGCTGGGATGAATATGGTAACTGGGCATAGGGTAAGGGTAAAGGGTATGACTAAATGGCCATGTGTATCAAGGGTCTAAATGGAAGAGAAGTAATAGAATGGAAGGAAAGATGGCAGGGTCAACAGATATGAAGACAGCACCTTAGCCTTGAGGCCAAGGAGATCGTATCTGGATCTCTGCCACAGATCAGATCCATCAATCTAGATCCTGATCTAAGATCCAAGATACAAAACTACAGTACTTATACCTCAGAGAGGCAGAACTATCTAGAAGTGTTATAAAGTGAGACAGATGCAAACTCAAAAGCAAAGCAGATATCTAGATATCTAAGAAATGAATGAAGATGTTAGGGAAGACAATGTCCAATCATATCAGACTGAAACTAAAGAGTAATAGGATGAAACAGGGGAAAGCAAGGAACAGGAATGGAACAGAAATAGTGACAATGATGGTAACAGTAACTGAGACCAGAAACTGTAACAGAGTTATACCAGGACAGTTTGAAGATGACAAAGGAGAACTAGGATAGTACTTAACTGGAGCAGAGATAGATTAGAAATGGAATGGCAGAGTGGGAGTGGAATCCCAGGGAAGCATATAACATTGAGGGGTAAGAAGCATACATGCATAGCTGAGGGAGACTGGAATGGTAATAGAGGGCCAGAGTTGCCTGGAGGGAAGTCAGAGGGCTAAAGTGGCTTACTAGGTACAAAGACCAATTGTAAGCCAGGTCAGGATGGGGTTAGAATTGGGTTGGAGGTTCGGAATATGACAGTGAAGAAAACTGGAGAAGACAGAAGTTCAAAAAGCAAGGACAGGAAGATTAACAAGGTAGCAGTGGAGCTATTAGAACTTTGTGTGAAAATCAGCAGAATTTCCATGGTAGATAAGAAGACTAAAAAGGCATTCTTTAAGTAGGTAGAGAATCTTGTAACTGGATCACTAGATTCACTACTTAATTGATTAATCATAAGATGGTCTGGATTTGTCCAGATAATAGAGATAAAACTCCTCCATGATCTCCAAAGCATAATCTAATTCAGTGGCAAGGAGCCATGAGGTCACCTCATTAGTATCCTCATAACCTAACCATTTAACCAAATATAGTAATTTGCAGTTCCTTTGCCTATAATCTATCTTTGAGTCTAGGATTTCAGAGATCTCAAACTCCAGTTCACCATCAATCTCAACTGGTGAAGGTAATTGTATGTGATTAGGAATCACATTGGGAACAGAGGATTCAAGTTGGGAAACATGAAAGTGAAATGCAACTGATAATGCATTGACCTAAATCCTACACCTAGCCTTGGTGTGTGCTGACTGATCTGATCCTTAATAGAGCTTTTGAACTAGTGGCTCTGAACTAGGCAATAGTAGTGAAAAGATAAGAGCCAAGGGAAAACAAGAATTGGAAGGTTCAAATGTGCAAGACTGGAAAAACCCAGGCTTGAGCTGACCTCCTTTTATATTGCTACATACTGTGCACAGACCATGTAAATGGTGCTAGCTCTAAAGTAATGTACAGTAAGCTGACCAATAGTATAAAAAGAGTGGAGACCTAGAAAACCATGAAGCAAACATAAGATATGACATCAAAGTCTAGATTGCTCTAGACTTGTGCCATGTAAAGATGTGAAATGTGAAAGGGTGAAATTGTGAAGAAGTGAAGAGGTGAAAGATGTGAAATGGTCACATGATGTGACAATTTGAAGAGATACAGTAGTAAGATGATAAGTTCAAAAAGAGTAAAATTGAAAAAGTGCATTATAACAGAAAAACTAGGTAAATGGACTTCATGTTCTCTGGGAGACAAAGTATAAAGGACAGTAAGCCTGCCTGAGTGATAATGGGATAAGGACCTAAGTTCTTTTTGGCAAGTTTCTTGGATGGCTGTGTAGTTCTGAAGTACTTAGCCTTGATAAATACCTGATTACCTACTTTAAAGTCCAGTGCCAGAGATCATCAGGCATCTGCAGATCCTTGGTATCTAACTTGGGCAGCAGCTATTTCTTCACAAAGAAAGGCATAAAAAGAGTCAAGATCAATGGCATATTCTTGAGCTTGGATAAAGGTGAGGTCATGTTCCAGGTGAACAGAGATGTTTGGATGGTAGTTCTTGTTAGCAAAGAAAAAGGAAATACCTGTGATAGCATTAGGGGCATTGTTATAAGCAAACTCTGTGAGGGGCAGGAGTTTGGACCAGTTGTTCTGCTGATAGTTGCAATAAACATGTAGATACTGCTCCAGGGTTTGGTTCATTCACTCAGTTTAACCATTACCTTCTGAATGATACCCAGAGATAAAGTGGAGGCAGATATTGAGGGCTTGACCCAGGGAATGGAAGAAATGGGAAACAAACTCAGAACCTCAATTAGAGGTAATGTGGGAGGGAACTCCATGTTTGGAGAAAACATGGAGTAAGAAGAGTTTAGCAAGCTCTGTGGAGGTTACTTTATTATCTGTAGGGATAAAGATGCACTGCTTTGATAGATGATCTACAATGACAAGAATGGCAGAGTAATCAGAGAAAGCCAGGAGTTGTTCAATGAAATCCATAGAGATAGAATTCCACAGCTTTTCTAGGATGAGGAGCTGCTTGAGGAAATCATAGGGTTTGTGGCAGGGTACCTTGGCATGGACACAAGCTATACATAAAGAAATGTACTCTTTAATGAATACTTGAATGCCAGATCAGGTATATTCTTGGCAGATGAACTCTAGTGTCCAATTCTGACCAAAGTGTCCAGATAAGGGGTGATTATACTTATAGCAGAGAATTCAAAGGTGGAGGTTAGAGGTATTGGAGACTTAAATATAATTGTCCAGACACAAAAAGCCTTTTGGATCTCTAGACCAATGAGAGTCAGGCAATAGGGTGCTGAACAAGTGGGTAGAGGCAGTGGGATTAAAAGGGAGTGCTGAGAAAATATTATAATACAGGGTTTTGAGGTTGAAAACAGATGCAGACTGGAAAACCAGAAATGCTAGGAAGGAAGCCCAGAGAAACATAGCAAGTTGCTCCTGCATGAACATGGGCCAGAAGTTATGCAGATTAATAAGAGCATAGTCACTATTCCCTTCTCTGGGATAGATGTTCCATATCTAGTCAAAGTGTCAGGTTTAGCATCTAAATGACCTGGGTGGAAGCAGATAATCAGGTGAAACTGAAAAAGAAACTCCAACCACTGGGCTTGCCAGTGGGTCAGAAGTTTAGATGTAGTGAAGTATTCCAGGTTCTTGTGATCTATGATAACATCCACCAGAAAACCAAAACCTTTAAGGTAATAATACCAAGTCTTGAACACAGTGAAAATAATAAGGAGCTCCTTATCATGGATATCATAGTTAAGTTCTGGCATGGTAAGAGTACATAAATAGAAAGCAACAGGGTGGATCTTATTATTTGGACACTGAAGTGAGAGAATTCTGGCAATTACATAGTCTAAAGCATTAGTCTCAATGATAAGGGGAGCATAAGGAACCCAATGGATCAGAATAGGAGCAGAAGTAAAAGCATCCTTGAGGTACTGAAAAGCAGTGTGACAAGAAGTGTTGAAATCTCAACAAGCAGACTTGCAGGTGAGGCAAGTCAGGGAAATGATAATGTCAGAGTAGCCCCAAATAAAGTGGCAGTAAAAATTAGCAAAACCAAGAAAAGACTGAATATTATAAACTTTGTAAGGCTTAGGCCAATCCAGGATGGATTGATCCTTTTCAGGGGACATAGTGAGCCCTAAAGAAAAGAGCTGGTATTCAAGATACTTAGTAGAATTAGTATGGAATTTGCATTTCTCAGGTTTGGTAAAGAGGCCATATTTCTGAAGGCAGCAGAGGACTTCACAGACATGCTCAGTATGAGATGTTTAGTCAGCAGAGAAGATTAGAATATCATTCAAATAAATGATTATGGAGACATTAAAAAGATTAGCAAAGATAGAATTAACAAACAACTGAAAAGCCACAGGAACATTGGTGAGCCTGAATGGCATGACAAGCCACTCATATAAGCCATAGCATGTACAAAAGAAGGTTTTCCACTTGTTGCTGTTATAATGCACTTTTTTCATTTTTTACTCTTTTTGGACTTATCATCTTACTATTGTAGCTCTTTACCTTGTCACATCATGTGACCCTTTCACTTCTTCACCATTTCACCCTTTCACCTTTCACATCTTCATATGGCACAAATCTAGAGCAATCTAGACTTTGATGTCATGCCTTATGTTTGTCTCATGTATTTCTAGGTTCCTGCTCTCTTATTGCAATTGAATAGCTTACTGTACAATACTTTAGGGCCAGCAGCAGTTATATGGTCTGTGCACAGTATGTAGCAATATAAAAGGAGATCAGCTCAAGCCTGGGTTTTCCCAGTCTTATGTACTTGAACCTTCTAGTTCTTGTTCTATCTTGGCTCTTATCTTTTCACTATTCTTGCCTAGTTCAGAGCTACTAGTATAAAAGCTCTACTTAGGATTAGAATCAGTCAGCACACATCAAGGCTAGGTGTTAGATTTAGATTAATGCATCTACAGTTGCATTTCAGTTGCCCCCAGCAATATGAACTAAATAATAAGCATGCCTAAGGTTGAGCTTGGTATAGATGGTTGCATGACTCAGAGCATCAAGGAAATCAGAAATATGCAGAAGAGGATTAAAACACAGCTGCTAATGCATTGATCTAAATCTAATACCTAGCCTTGGTATGTGCTTAACTGATCCTGAGTAGTATCTTTGATTTTAGAGGTATAAGAACTAGGCAAAGAAAAGTATAGCAAAGAAAGAGCCAAGGGACTTGTAGAATTGAAAGGTTCAAGTGCATAAGACTGGGAAAATCCAAACTTGAGCAGACCTCCTTTTATATTGCTACAGTATGTGCACAGGTCATGTAAATGGTGCTGGCCCTAAATAAAGTATAGTAAGCCAACCAATGGCAAAAGAAGAGTGGGGACCTTAGAAATACAGCAGGTAAACATGAGCTATGACAGCAGAGTCTAGATTGCTCTAGATCTATGACATGTGAAGATGTGAAAAGTGAAATGGTGAAAAGTGTGAAGGTGTGACAATGTGAAAAGGTGAAGATGTGAAAATAGTCACATAATGTGACAATGTGAAGAGTTACAGTAGTGAGAAGAAAATGCCAAAGAAGGAAAAAAATGAAAAAGTGCATTATAACAGGGGTAGCAGTCTTTCTTTGTGATTTTGTTGAGTCCTTAGAAATCTACACATAACTAAAGGGATTCATCCTTTTTCTGGAAGAAGAGGACAGGGGCAGCATAAGCAGATGTAGAGGGTTGAATAAAGCTGGTAGCAAAATATTCATCTAGAAAAGTCCTAAGTGCTTCAAGCTCAGAGGGTAACAGAAAATAGATGGTGCTAATAGGCAGGGAGGTGCCTTCTTCCAGATTAATCTTCAGGTCAAACTTGTGGTAGGAAGCAAGAGTAGATGCCTTGCTTTTACTAAACACATTAGCAAAGTCATGGTATTCCTGAGAAATACTGGAAAGATCAGCTAAAAAAGGGGCAATGGAAGCAGAACAGAAATAACTCTCCAGGGGTCAAAGTTGCAGACAGAGTGGGACTAAGCCATCAAGGCTACAGGCATGTGCAAGTGCTGATGAGCTGAGTAGCTTGATCAACAGAGGTTTGGGGTCAGAGAAACATGGTAAATTAGGTTTGAAGTTAGCTTGGGTTGGAGAAACCAGAAGCTGCAGAGGTGAGCTCAGGGGTGTTGGCATGTTTGATTTAGATGATCAGAATGAGATACAACTTGATACCCAGTCAATCAATGGATTGTAGCAGGCAAGCCAGTTGTGTCCTAGAACAAGAGAACTAGATCCATCCAACAAAGTAATATAAAATGTCATCAGAGTAATATTACTGGTTTTAAAGCACACAGAAAGATCAATGGCATTAGTAATCATAGAATTGGAAGTGCCATCAAAAAGTCAGAGCTGCAATGAAGGAACAAAATAAGTCAGAAGATTGTAGGTACTGACTAACTTGGTATCTATAAAGCAATCTGAGGAACCAGAGTCAATTAGGGCAGAAAACAGAGGAATTTCATGTGAAACAAGGATAACAAGAGGCATAAGTGAAGCATTATCTAAAAAAATGAATGCATTAAGTCTAACCTCCAGTAAAGCATGGGAAGGATCAACACAACCTCTAGCCCATGTGGAGTCACAGAGGCTGCAGACTATTTTTTTGCCTCTAAGACAGAGGCCTCCAGTTTGGTTTCCAGAACAGAGATCTTGGCAGTGCAAGCTTTGGCCACCTTGGAGGAAGACTTGGGGCAGTCCTTTGCTATATGCCCAGCAATACTGTAGAAAAAACAGAGATAATTCTCCAGTTGATGCTTGCATTCTTTGACAGTAAGCTTACTGTCCTTATTAAGCTTGAATAACAAGTCCTGCTTCTGGAAAATGGATGACTTGGAGAAGCCAGAGGAACTAGTTGGCTTGTTTCTTGATTTATTAGGGTCAGAGGTCAAAGCAGGGGGTACAGAGGGTTTGTCAGATGATTTGGACAGGTAAGACAACTTTTCTTGTTGGCTAATTTCAGATTTATGCTCCCAGTAACAAGCATCAATGGTCTGAGCAAGCTGGCACAGCTCAATGAGTGTTGGGGGCTTGTTGACATGGAAAAGATCATCTTTGATGCAGTCTGGGAGACAATTATAGAAGTGGTGGTGAAGGGTACCTTCTTTATAACCCCAGACTTGAGATGCAATTCTGTTAAACTTAACTACATATTTGTTGATCCATTGACCATCCTTTATAGTCAACTGGTCTAGCTGGTGCTCTGCATCTCTGATCAGGTCATGGGATCTGAAGTTAATCCAGAATTCCTAAACAAACTCCTTGTAATCATCCATTCACAAGGAATGGAGGTCAGGATCTTCAGTAAGAAAGAGATCAGGCTTGAACCATTCCAATGCCATGCCCTTAAGGTAGGACTGAGCATAAGTGACCTTGGCTCAGTTATTGGCAAAGGCTTTGGGACAATTCTAAAAGTTTAACTCACATTGCACCAGAAAAATGCAAAGCTTCTGGAAGTCAGTTTCATTGAACTGGTCTGGTTCACATACTTTGGTATGCTGCAATGTTTCAGGGGTATGACAGGAAGAGCAAGCTAATCCACAAATGATGCTAGTGAGATCAGTGATAGTATTATGGTGAATGGAAATAGGTTCTGAGTCTGGGAAAGATTTGGGGTCATCCTCCAGAATATTGAAATACTCATTGAAGAAGTCATCTCCAGGGTTATCTGATACTCCTGGCTGGGCACCACAGTTATTAGGGGTATGGGGAGGTTGGGGAGCCTTGGAACCATCAGGGGCTTCATTAACTGAAGCACTAGGTATGGAAGAGTAGAAGGAAGCAGGAGCCTATAAGGCCAAGTCTAGGGCATGGCAGGCAGAGAAACTCTTGAACTAATCAAGGATAGTGTGAAAACAAGCTCTAGTTACATGGATAGACATAATAGCAGTACCAGCACAAGCAGTAGTTTGAATATACTATTATAAAGTTGTGATGTACTCCAGGGGTACTCTAGATAACTCTGGAGTGGACAGAGCTTGGCTTCACCTTATATGGTGTGCCCTTATGCTAGTACCAGGTGCCCCAATTTACAGAGGGGTCAGAAACTATCAGAGGTCCAGGATAGACCATAGGACTCTTCCCAACAAAAGGTACAATGTCAAGTTGTGAAGCAGGAGGGGGTCAAAGGGATCATAACATCATGTTATGGTTAATATTCAAACTAAGATACAAGATACAAAGCTCCCATACTTATATCTTGGAGAAGTGGATTATCTAAGAAAGGAACAGAGATATGAAAGAAGTTATCTCAGAAGTGAAGCAGGTGCCAATGCATTCTGGATATAAATGGAGATGTCAGGGGAGACAATGTCAAATAATGTCAAACTGAAATTAAATAATGGCAGGAAAAGGTAAGGCAGAAAGAAATAGGAACAGAAAGTGAGATTGGAGGAACTATGGAGTTGTATTGAAATGATACAGAGTTAGTGTAGGTAAAGTTATAATTATATTAGGTAGAAAAGAACAGAGGTAACTGGAACTAGAAAATATGCAGCTTAAAGCATGAAAGCAACTGGAGTTGCATCAGAGACATAGTAGAGTTGACCCATTGGCATGGGATGTAACAAGTCCCCCTCAGCCAGTGCTGAATATGTGGCCATATAGCACATCCCATATTGCAAAGCCATTGATTCTCTTATGTATCCAGCTCTTGAAATCTGGCCTAACATATTGTATGCTATTGCTACTGTCTTGTGCTTTGCCAGCAATCCTGACATGCTGCATTGGAACACTGTTAAATGCATTTACAGGTATCTAATTAGCACTAGAGACCTGCATCTTACATATGGTGGTACTGAGAAGATACTATAGGGATATACAAATGCTAATAGAAGTATGGTGAAAGATTACAAGGCCATATCTGACTATGCCTTTCTGCTTGGTGGTGAAGCTGTGTCATGGGCATTGAAAAAGCAGGACATTGTGTTCCTCTTAACTACTAAAAGTAAGTATGTGGCTGCAATACATGCTACCCAGAAAGCCCTCTGGCTTTACTCCTTCATAGGAGAATTTTTTGTCCAGACTACTGGCCCCATTATCCTCCTCTCTAACAACCAGTCTGCTATTGCCCTTGTGAAAGTCCATCAATATCATGCATGTACTAAGCACTTTCACTTTCACTTTATCCACTAAATTGTTGATAATGGAAAAATCCATCTTATTTTTTGTCCCACTGGTGATATGATTGCTGATACCCTTACCAAAGCTCTTCCTTTCTCCAAGAACAAGCATTTTGCCATTGAACTTGGGCTCCATGCAGCTTGAGGGAAAGTGTTAGATTGTCAAGCATATGCATAGCCAGAAACATGAAATGCACTGTACCTAGCAGATATGCATGTAGATTGCAGCATCACATGTCTGGGATGCATCTCAGTTCCAAAGGACTTTCTTGTTACTATCTCACATATGTACTTTATCTTTTGTTCTTTTATGTTTCAATCTGGCAGTTCTACAAATGCTATTATTATGCAGATCATAGAATACATTAATATCAGTATATATAATGTACCTCCTTAGTTATAAGCACCTTAGTCTGTTGTCTTGCACATAACTGAGGTGAGCTCCTTTATTTCCCATACTACTTACTTGTACTTACCTGTACATAGTTTTTTTGCTTATAACAGGTAGATATGAATGTTAGTTTGTTGTCTTGCACACAATTGAGTCTTTTTACTCATAACAACCACAAGCCTACCCAAAAACATCAAATTCTATTAATTATATAATTTCTTCTATATCAGTTAATATTTATACATTTGTTTAAACTACTTATTAAAACAGTTTTGTTGCTAATATATTGAAATATCAAGATTAAGTGCTACAACATGCTATTACATAATTATTGAATCACATGATTTACAAGAAGTTCAACATGATGTAAACAAATCAAAATATTATCACTTTTCTCACATTCATTACCATAAAGTCTCTTTTCATTGATTAAACCAATTAAATAATTGCTTTTTTGAAATTAGATTATTTTACTCATGAAATCCAAGCTTCTACTGGTTTTGGACATTCCACTATTCACAGAATACATGATAAACATTGTTCTAACTTACCCAAGAACTCTGTTGATTTCCTTCTTTATTACTTTCACTAATATGCAACATGCTATTTGTTTTATTGATACTGGCAAAGCTAAAAATGCTATCTAGATTACCAAAACACTTCAGGAAATCAAGAATCACTCCATCTTCCCCTAGACCATCCAACATTATCTTAGAAAAGCTGGCATAAAGGCCACAATAAAGAAAAAATGCCATTTTCTCTTCAAGTAATATAAAATAGCTAGAATGGATTTTGCTTTAAGCCATCAGAATTGGACTGTGGAGGATTGAAAGCAAGTTATATAATCAGATAAGACCAAAATTAATTGCATTGGATCAGATGGCAGGAAATGGGCATGGAAAAAGACAGGGAAGGGATTAAGTAATAGGCTAGTGCAAAAAACAGTTGTTATAAACTCAACCCTAAGCAAAGGCAACAGCCTTGAAGGGTACCCACACAAGCAGACCAATCAAAGAAAAATGGATAAGAACAACAAGGAAACAAGTGCTTTAGACTAGAGAATCCAGTCTAAGCCTTTGCCCTTACAGTGGCTTAAAAAACTGTCCCAATATTTGCTTGTTTTGCACTAAATGCAATGGTTATCAATAACTACTAATTATTATGCTAGGCTATAAGTGTATAAAATGCTGTACATGCTCTTGGTTTTCTTTTGATCCAATGATCAAAGCATTTGGTTATGTTTTGGTAACATGGCAACCATATTAAAATGACAACTCATTAAAACAGTTTTTTGACTTTGAATTCCCATTGCATATATTGGACCCTGAAGTGCTGTAAGATAATTATATATCTTAGGTAAGTAATATATTATGTTACTCTTATATCACTAATTAGCCTGCAGCATATATAAACCCTACCATCACAAATAAATTCCCTTATCTCCATTATAAAACATCTTTCTACTGCTCAAAGAGATAATATCATCTCTCTTGCCTTACTTGATCTTTCCTATAGGGAAATTGCATTTCAAACTGGTCTAGGGAAGTCTACTGTGGCTAGGGTCCTTCATGAAATCCAACCAGAGAAGGAAAATCATCATGGTAATTATCCTTCAAAACTTTCTTCTACCAACAAGTGTGCTATTGCTTAACAAATTCTTACTGGAAAGGCCAGTAATGTAGTTCAGGCCACTCATTTCATCAATTCTATTGTCAGCACTCCTGTCTGCCCACAAACAGTCAAGAATATCCTTAAGAAAGCTTCTCTAAAAGCTGTGGTAAAGAAGAAAAAACCTCTTTTCTCTACTAATCATAGAAAAAGCAGGTTGGCCTTTGCTCTGAAGTACCAGCATTGGACTGTGAAGGACTGGAAGAGGGTGATTTGGTCAGATAAGACTAAAATCAATAGCATTGGATCAGATGAACAAGAATATGTGTGAAAAAAGAAAAAAGAGGGGATAAGTTCTGAGGAGATCAAAGGTACAGTCAAGTTTGAATGAGGATCACTTATGGTATGGGGCTGTATTGAATGGAATGGTGTGGGAGTTTTGAGTGAGGTTGAGGAATGGATGGATGCTGAATAGTATGTGGCAATTTTGGAGAAAGAATTGTTGCAGAGCATGAAGAATTCCAGAATTCTTTCAGATAAAATCATCTTTCAGCAAGACAATGATCCCAAGCATATCTCTAGAAGAGCTCAAATCTGGCTTAAGAAGCAAGATATCAAGCTTCTAAATTGGCCTGCTCAATCTCCAGACCTTAATCCTATTGAACACACTTGGGGTTATTTGAAAAGATACCTTTCAGGTTATAAGAGGGTACCTACAGGAGTTCATCAATTATGGGATAGGGTGGTGGTAGAGTGGGAAAGAATTTCTGTGAAGAAGTGTCAAAAATGAATAGAAAGCATGCCTAGAAGAATTTAAGCAGTTATCAAGGCCAAGGAAGGTCATATCAGGTACTAAATACCATATCCTATTTAAAGTCAAAAAACTGTCCCAATGAGTTGTCATTTTGATATAGTTGCCATGTTACCAAAACATAATCAAATGCTTTGATCATTGGACCAATGGAAAGCCAAGAGCAAGTACTGCATTTCATATACTTATAGTCTACCATGATAATTAGTAGTTATTGATAGCCATTGCATTTAGTGCAAAACATGCAAACATTGGGACAGTTTTTTGAGCTACTGTATATCCACAATTACATCACCAGTTGTCCCATTTGCCAGCAGAACAAGGCAAACACTCATTCCTGTGCCTCTGCTCTCTCCTCTATTTGCTCCTCCACCACCCATCCCTTTCAGCGAATCTCTTGTAATCTTATTATTAATCTTCCTCCATTCTTTGGTTTTATTGCTCTGTTGGTCATGGTCAACCACAGGCTTACAAAGGGAGTAATTCTATGCCCCACTATAAAAATTGTCACTGTCCAGAACATTACCACCCTCTTCTTTCATAAAGTTTTTCTTCACTTTGGCCCCTATGATAAGGTTATCTCAGATTATGGTCCCCAATTTGCCTTAGCATTCACCAAGGAGCTTGGTAAACTCCTTGAGTACAATCTCTTTCTTTTTACCACATATTATTCTCAGTTTGACAGAGAAACTGAGCATGTTAACCAGGAAATAGAGACTTATCTCTGCATTTACTATGGATTCAACCCCACTAAATGGGCAGATTCTATTACCCATGCCAAGTTTATCCATAGCCACCACCCTCACTCAGTCACTGGTCAATTGCCACTCTACCTCATCATGGGGTATGAACCCCATGCCCTCTTTTCTATCATTGAAAAATCCTCCATGCCTTGTATTGCCCAGAAAACTAAAGCTCTTCTTGTAGCATAAAATAAAGTCCTTGCTGCTTATAATCTTGCCTGCCAAACTATGACCAAGTGCATTCATTTCTCCTCTACCCCTTTCTCCAAATGGAATAAGGTTTGGCTGAAAGCCAGGAACTTGAAATATGCCATTGTTCACCTGAAACTTTTGCCCAAGAGGAAAGGACCCTTTATCATTACAGAGATTCTATCCCCCATTACTTATTGCCTCCATTTCCCCATCTCCTGAAAGATTCACCTGGTCTTCCATGAATTATTGCTATCACTCTATTACAAAAATGATGTTTATGGAAAAAACTTCCCTGCTCCACCCCAAGACCTTGTAAAAGGTCAGGAAGAATATGAAATTAAGCAGATATTAAAACATTATGGCCTTTTTAACAATTACCAGTTCCTGGTCTGATAAAAAAGGTACTCTGCTGAAGATGATTCATGGGAACCAGAGCAGAACTTGAAATGCTCTCAGTTTACCTTGGATAAGTATAAACTCCTTCACTCTCATTACTTTCCCTCCAATACCTTTTCCTTCACAATTACCAAGACCACCAAGTGCTTCCATCATTATTAGATAACCATGATCTTCTACATTAACTGTGGCTTTCACTTCTACAACACCCCTATCAGCACCCCCACTATCACTTTGTCCACACTGCCTATTGAACAGGTCACTGTCACTAAGTCCTCCTCTGACTATTTTCCCATTCATTGTATTTCCCCTTTAACTATGCATATTTTCATTTCCTTTGAATTTGAATCTTTACTTACATTTCCTATTACTAGTCTGATATTCATGCCTTCTGAAGAGGCCCTTGTTTCCTCCCCAGATAAAGAATTTATTACTTTCTCCCTATACTTGACCCTTGATGTCAACATTACACCAGTCTCTATCTTCACTATACCGTCAGAATCCCTCCCCATTCCTTCTTCCCACAGAGTCCTTGCTGTTGATCTCTCACTTACTTTTCACACCCTTCATGCTGGTACTGAGAGCAAGAACTACTTGTGCATGGTAATATTCTATGTCCAAGACTCCTATCTCACCATTTCAATCAGTGTCAACCTAGACATGAACTCTCCCTTATGGGCTTTGTATTATCTGTATCTGCAGTTACATCACCTTTCTATTCTCTCTGAATTACTCACCTATATCCCCAATGCTCATGTCAGCCTCCTACAAGCCATTCTTACCTCTATACATAATGCCCTCCATATCCATCTTGCTTTTCTTGCTTATTAATTAGAATTTGGTGAGTTTCTCACTGACCTTGACCACCTTCTCTGTGATCAGACTGCCACATGAGGACACATCTTTTTCATACCTTTAGCCTCCTTTTCAGCCCTCAATGATGAGGAACTTGCCACACTTGAATGCACAGAAGCATGGTAAACTGGATTATATGGTGAGAACTGCCTGCCCCCTGGCCATTCATGATATCAGAAGGTATATTTTCACTGCCATAGATTGGACCACATCCATATCCACATCCACTGCCTAATGTACCAATGTCCCTTCTGTCTCTGCTGGCACCCTGGACATTGGTAACTTGACTGCCACACTCACTGACATGACCCTAGACCCCTGTCCATATTATCCTTCTTATCCTCTTATTACTCTTGCTGCTCCTGTGGCTTATACCATTGTGCTTTTCAAGCTTTCATATTCCTAGCAGATTACTATCTATCTAACTATTGTTATGAAGTGACACTCCAGCACTAGAACTAGTCATGTGACATCACATGATCATGCACAAGACACCCCTTTTTAAGCTTAACCCTAGTCTGTAGTTCTATTCCTTTAAGAGTATTTATTATTCCCTTCCCTCAGCAGTGGTCATGTGACCATAAGTCACCTGACAACGATCTTCCCTGGATCTTCCCTGGAACTGCCCTCCATCTTATCTCCATGAATCTCATCTAATCTGGATCTGAATCTGGATCTGAATCCTAGATGCATCTGTGGCAGATCTATAGATTGGATCTTATCTGTGGCAGAGATCTCCATCCTCATGGTGCAAGCACCTCTGACCCTGCATTCATTTCCTAGATACTTCTCTTCCATTCTCCCACATCTGCATGGTATCCTACCATACTCATTAATATTTACTCCATGCTTTTCCCTTATACTTCTTATCTATTAACCCAGGGTTTAGGGCATTCCCTGATTAGATAGTTCCTGTACTTAGTCAGCATGGTCTGTGCACCAGTCCTTGGAATATATATAGGCAAGGGTAGGCAAGCTGGGATTCCCCAGTCTTGCTCACTTGAGTCTGGTTTAGTCTCTTCTGGCTACACTCCACTCCCTATAAGTGATCCAACAGTTTTCTATTGGCTTAGGGACTGGCTTAGGCTCTTACTCTATTCTCATCATGCCTAGTTCCTGGCCACTAGCACAAAAGCCAGATAGCAAGATAGTAGGCACTTTCCAAGGGTTAAGGTTAGGAAGGTCAACATATCAGTAGTTGCATTTCAACTATAATGATAATGTTGTCAACAAAGTGGGATGGGCCAACATCACAAGTTCCCCTTGCCATTCTTATAATATCTTCTAAAGTCTTATGCAGTCACTCAACCATAGTGGGGGAGTAATGTTACAATTTCTGCATTTTTTCTTTTTATTACTGTTCTGACATCCACTCTTTACTTTTTAGATGCCCATTTATTTTCTTTTGTCTTGGCTTCTGTTTTTCTCACATTCTAGTCTAGTCTGAACCACTCTCTTGTTGTATCCTTTACCCAGGTATTCTATCTCTTTATCTGCTGATTTATAATTGTTCCATCACTTTCCATTCATTTCCACACAGCTATCTTACTCATTATATGTCAACTAGATTACTCATTTATCTCTGTTTGAACTCTCTTTTATCATACTATAAAGTAGTGCATTCTGCCTCTGTCTCCTTACACTACTTTTCCCTTGTAATTCCTTTTATATTCCTTGTCCTTGTATCTAGTACTTGGAATCCATTCTTTGTTTAGTTTCAGCTGTCTCTGATTTACATCAAGTTATTCTAGCATTCAACTTAAGATCTTTCAAGAAAGTCTTTGACATCACTCTACATTTGTGCTGCTTATCTGCCCTTGAAGCTTACATATTTCTAGAGCTTCTCCTTTGTTCTTTGTCAGCAAGGTCTATACCTGTTTCCATCTGGGCCTAGTATAATACAAAAGAATGAAAGAAAAGGTTAGAGATAGTGGAAATTAAACCATACTTTTAATCATGAGGTCAAGAAGATTCCATCTGAATCTCTGCCATAACCCTATCTTGATCCTCATCTGGATTGAGATCAGATTCATTGGAGATTAAGTTGGAAGATACCATTATCTGGAATACTAGATTCAACTCTAGCCATATCTAACTCAAGAGACTCTAAATATTAACTAGATTATATTCTAGAGTTTATCCTTGTTAGGCATAGGATTTTTACAATCACATGAGGTGTCATGTGACTCTTGTGCTAGCAAATTAATGGTGCATAATACATAGATCATCAAGTATATTAGGGATAAATACTAAAATAGTAATAGAACATAGGGTGTGCTGACTGAGAGTATGGCAAGAGGCCATGTATATCAAGGGACAGAATGGAAAAGAAGCTATGTAATAAAAAGAAAGCATTAGAGTTAGTGAATATAAAGATAGTACCTTAGTTTTAAGGCTAAGGAAATCTGTTATAATTGATGTTGAATAAAGTACAAAGATAACCCTAATCAAGGGCTTATGGTGTTGAAGTTGGTTTGAGTGAGATATAAGCAAGAGTATATGAGTGAACACAAGTACTAGAGAATACAAGTGCTTAAGACTAGAGCTTGAGATATATTAAGAATATAGTATTTATACAGTTCAGAAAGGTGCATGGACCAAGACCCTGATGGGAATTCTCCCACAGTCCCCAAGGCACCATCAAATGGAACAGAAGCAATTGTGAGAATAGCCAATGGCTGAAAGAAAGCAATGCTTCTAAAATGAAAGAAAGTGGAAATAAAAAATAGGCTGAAGATATGAGGCTAATCCTATGCCCTGGGTCTAGACCAGTCATGTGATCCATCATGTGCCTAGATAAGATTTAAAAAATGATTAGATAACCACGTGATAAAGATAAGATAAGATCACATGATTGAAAAATTGAAAAGTATACTATAATAAAATACCATCTGAATCTCTGCCACAGATCAGATTCATCAATCTAGATCTAGATCTCCAATCTGAGACCAGATGTCATCTAGATTAGTTTAGGAGATAACCATTATCTGAGATATCTGACTAATCCTGTGCTAATCCTTTAACTAGATTTCTAAATAAGAATTAACTATAGTCTAGGATTTATCCTTATATAGCATAGGATTCTCATGATCACATGAGGTGTCATGTGACTCTTGTGCATACAAATTGTTGGCATATAACAGAGATGCAAGAAATAGTCAAGCATAGAGGTGAAAATATTATGGTATGGAAATATATGGAATAGTGTTAAAACTTTCTATCAAGTACCAATATACTGTTAAAATGTTATACCAATTGCAGATATACTGGTAGGCCTTTTACCATTATCTGCTTCATAAATGAAATCCTTATGGCTAAAGGACAAAGATCAGGTTCTAGTACCTTGGTAATACATGAACCTAAGAAAAGGTTATATTTCAGAGACTTCAGAGATGATTAGAGGTGTCCAAAAGGGTTTAGGAAGGGTTTTGTTGATTAAATGGGACTTAGCTTCACCTTATATGGTGTGCCCTTACACTTTCTGGTGTCCTGATTTACAAAGGTATCAGAGATGGGAAAGAAAGTAATTCCAATACTCAACAAAAGAAACAGGCAAGACAAGAAAAGTCAAGCCTAGTTATGAGAGTAGGGCCTTATGATTTCTTCAAGGATATTACTTAGCCTGGAGATTGTTACAAAGTAATACTCCAGCACTAGAACCAGTCATGTGACATCATGTGATTATGCACAAGACACCCCCTTTTAAGCTTAATCCTAGTCTGTGGTCTAGTTCCTTTAAGAGTATTTATTATTTCTTTCCCTTAGCAGTGATCATGTGATTATCAGTTACCTGACATGGATCTTTCCAGGATCTTTTCTGGAACTGCCCTTTATCTTATCTCCATGGATCTCATCTAATCTAGATCTGGATCCTAGATATATTTGTGGTAGATCTATAAATTGGATCTCATTTGTGAAAAAGATCTCTGTCCTTATGGTGCAAGCACCTCTAACCCTGCACTTTCATTTCAAGGCTATGCCTTCTCTTTCATTTCTCATTTATATCTGCACCTGCCCTTTGCTGGCATTCTTTCATATCTGCTTCATGCATTTTCCTCATTGGTATGATTCTATTTATAACTGGGCTTAGAGTTCCCTGATTAGGTAGTTCATGTACTTAGTCAGCTTGGTTTGTGTACCAAGATTCCCAATATATAAAGATTGAGGTAGGTAAGCTGAGATTCTCCAGTCTTGCTCACTTAAGCCTTGGTTTAGTCTTGTATCTGAAAAAACACCCCTTTCACAGATCATCCTAGACAATACCTCTTAGCTTTCACAAGTAATCCAGCTTGATTCACTTACATTCTCTTGCCTAGTTTAGGGCCACTAGTATAAAAGCCTTTTAGTAGAAGAAAGCACTTACCAAGAAAGCCCTTAGATTAGGATTAGAAGCAGTTCAACACATCTGCTTGTGCTTCAGAGGTGCTCTGAAGTAATTTGAAGAGTTGGAGTAAGTCCAAGGGCTTGATTAGAGTGAGGATGATAACAAAAGTGTATTTATGTTAATATTCATACTAAGGTACAAGATACAGGACTACAGTACTTATACCCTAGAGAGGCAAAACTATCTAAAAGTATAGTAAAGTAAGACAGGTGCAAACTCAGAAGCAAAACAGATATCTAAATATCTAAGAAACAAATGAAAATATTAGAGAAGACAATATTCAATTATGTTGAAATGCAGCTGCTGATGCATTGACCTAAACCTAACACCTAGCCTTAGTGTGTGCTGACTAATCCTGAGTAGTGACTTTGAACTAGAGTCATAATAACTAGGCAAGAGTAGTGAAAAAAATAAGAGCCAAGGAACTTGTAAAACTAAAAGGTTCAAGTATGCAAGATTGGGAAAATCCAGACTTGAGTAGACCTCTTTTTATATTACTACAGTATGTGCACAGACCATGTAAATGGTGCTGGCCCTAAATAAAGTACAGTAAGTAGGCCAATAGCAAAAGAGGAGCAGGGATCTAAAAATACAGGAAGTAATCATGATACATAACAGCAGAGTCTAGATGGCTCTAGACTTGTGACATGTGAAGAGGTGAAATGTGAAAAGGTGAATGTGTGAAACTGTGAAGGATGTGAAGATGTGAAATAGTCATGTGATGTGACAATGTGAAGAGCTACAGTAGTGAAAAGAAAATGTCAAAGAAGGAAAAAAATAAAAAAGTGCATTATAATACATATTAGACTAAAACTGAGAGGTAATAGGATGAAGTGAGGAAAAACAAGAAACAGGAATGGAAACAGGAATAGTAACAGTAACTAAGAGTGGGACTAGAAATGAAGTTATATTGAAGTGATTCAGAGAAGGTAAAGTAAAACTAAAATAGTACTTAACTGGAACAGAGATAGAACTAGAAACAGAATAGGGTGGAGCAGGAGTGGAGGGCTGGGGGAACATATACTAATGGAAAAGTGGGAAGCATATATGCATAGTGGGTACAAGGACCAGTTGTAAGCCAGGTCAGAATTGGATCAGAATTGAATTAAAGGTACAAAATATAACAGATAGAATAAAGTAGGGCATCTTGCAAAGACTAAGGGAAAAATGAATGCTAATCAGTATATGTTCATTTTAAAGAACCACATGCTGTCTAGCCTGAAGGAAAGTGGAATTCCTAAAGAGGAGGTGATTTTTCAGCAAAACAATTATCCAAAACATACTTCAAAAAAGACCCAGAAATAGATAGAAGACAATAACATCTCTCTTCTGGACTAGCATGCATAGTCTTCAGATATCAGTTCTATTGAACATCAATGAATTCATTTCAAAAAGGAGCTGGCCAAGTATGAAAGAATATCAAAAGAGATATGGGTGTTATAAAAAAGAGTAAAGGAAGTGTAGAATAATATTCTATCAGAGGTATGTTAGAATTTGATTGAAAGTATGCCCAGAAGGTTGGAAGGCCAAGAGGGGCCATACAAAGTACTAAAATACACAGTTTATGTATTTCTGTTACATAGCAAAATAATTAATTCAATAAGTTCCTGTTTTAAATTATCTATATTTTGATCAATTTTGATCAGAATTATATAATTCAGGTATTGTCATGTAGCCCTGATTGATTACTATTAGTTATCAAGTTATACTTTAGCTTTATTTTTCTTGTTGTGGAGTTATTCTATAAACATTGAAAAGTGTTGGAATTGGTTGATTACCTATGCTCTATAGCTTACATAAGCTAGTAACTACTTCACACCATTAGTTACCTTAGGATACTTAGTGACTACAAGTATCCTGCAGTTTCCTGCAGTTTCAACAAAAAGATGCTCAATATTGGATTAATTTTTTGAGTCACTGTATATTGACTGCTTTATATATTACACACTTAATCTTTTGCAATATGATGTCAAAGATAGAAAATGTGAATTAAGTGTCATGTGACTAAAGTTCTTTCAATGTGTAGCAGTGACACTTCTTATAGTTACCTAACTAAGAAAAGAGAAGAGAAACAGTTTTGATCTTCTAATCTGAGAGCTATTCCTTGAACCTGAACAGTTAGGTAAGAAAATGACTGTCAGTGCTAAAGATGCTTTTTGCATACACTGTAGAGCATGCTGGTGATCTCATGTGGAATGCCATTGAGTGTTGGCAAGACCATGTACAAATGTCAAAGGCCTCCCAGGAATTATCGTGTTGGGCAATGTTACAGCATCCTGGCTTCTCGTGCTTGATGCGGCTGAAGCGGGTTTAGACCGTCCGACTTCGCCTGAGCGCATCAAAGATAAAATTAAGGAATCCCTATTGATAAAAGCCAGCCTTCCTTGCTGAGTTTCTGCCAAGATGGTTTGCAACCTTGTCTGGACTGCATTGCTATTGATCTCTCCTACCTCCCTCGTGAGCGCCGCCGCGACTACAAATGTGGGCTCGACTACAACCACTGTGAATCTTGGTTATGCACAGTATCAAGGATATTTCGATGCACAGGTAAACATCACTGGTTTCTTAAGTATCCGCTATGCTGCGCCACCTCTTGGTAAGTGTGATATACAGCACTTTTTGATCGTGCTTGCCGCTATGGTCACGCTGATTGGCTCGGTTTTCCTTTTAGGAGACTTGAGGTTTCAGGAACCTCAGCCGCCGGTCCCCGAGTCTGGGGTGCAACCCGCAACGCAGAACCCTAACACGTGCTATCAAGCCCCATTTGGTGCCAACAGGACGGCGACGGTGTCATCATATGAACACAACAAACGACAGAGCACGATGCCGGCTGCTTCGGAGGACTGTTTGTTCCTCAAGTGAGTATGACGTATAACACAGCTGGCGAGAAAACACAGTTTCGAGAGTGCCACCAGTGTTTTCGTTCCTGGAACAATGTCCACAGAAGCAGTAAGGACGGGTGGGTTTCCTGTGCTAGTGTGGATTCACGGAGGAGGGTACGTGATTGGCGTGCGTGTCCATACAGGCCTGTTTGATCTCGGACTATAGCTACCAGTTTGGATACGCGGCCGAGTACGATGGTGTCGATCTTGTCCTCGATTCTTTGAATACTGTCGTTGTTGTCGTCATTCAATACCGTCTGGGTGTATTTGGTATGCCGTCTGACCAGGAAGCTGGCATCATCGCGTCAAATGTCTGACGTTTGAATTAGGGTTTCTCTCTGGCGAAGAGGTCAAATCGCAGGGTGCGCTCAACGCTGGCCTCCGTGAGAAATTTTTGTTGCCTTCATTCTTGGCCATACTGATAACGCTGGAACATCAGTTGACCAGAAATTCGCACTGGAGTGGGTACAAAAATATGTGTGGCTTGTCACGTACGTACACCCAAGCTACACTAACGGGTTCATATTAGATCGCGCTGTTTGGTGGTGACAAGGGTCGTGTGACGATATGGGGCGAATCTGCCGGTGGCGGCTCCGTTCTGCAACATATCGTCGCCAACGGAGGCAACACCCAGCCACCACTCTTCAATGCTGCGATCACTAGTTCGATCTGTTTACCTGCTCAGTATTACTACAATGGTCGGCTGCCTCAGGTAAGGCACTGCATCGTCGTCTTCGTCCTAGGATGGTCTGTGAGCTGACTAAGGCAAGTTGTTGTATGATAAGGTTGTTACCATGGCCGGGTGGGACATTGTCTCGTTATATACCTCGATGGGTGGTAACATGTTCTGTGCAGGTGTGCATTGAGTGCCGACGCGTTCGCGTGTCTACAATCCGTAGAGGCAGAGACTCTACAGGCTGCAAACTATAACGCCTCTGTGTCTGCTTTCTATGGGATATCCGCCTTCGTTCCTGTGATCGATGGTACGTTTATCGTCGAGCGCCCAACTATGACTCTTTCCAAGGGTCGGGTGAACGGTGTACGTGACTATTTTTTCTATGTTCATCACCCACTGACGTTCTTGCAGCACGTGCTCCTCTCAGTTACCAATCAGAACGAGGGAAACATCTTCGTGGCTGCGAACGAGACATTGACGATCACGGACTACGTCTCTCAGCTATTCCCCGATATGGCGGTCTCACAAGTCCAAGAAGCTGCACACGTTTATCAAGACTATGGAACCACGGTAGAGCAGGCCATGTTAGTGATGGCAGATTGTAAGTGAAATAGACCGGGGCCCAGAACAAATGAGAGTGACTCGAGCGTGTGATTCTGACTATCCATCGTAGCCATATTTGTGTGTCCGACCTACTACCTGCTGCGAGCATTCCCTGGTCGTTCGTGGAAGGTCAGTCTTGGTGGACTCGTTCCCACATCACCACGAATCTCATAGAACTGTTTAAGGGACTCTTTGCTGTCCCACCCGCGGACCACACTAACGACGTCCCATACTACTTCTATCGGTATGCGCACGTCCTCTCCTTCTCAACATATTTTCAACTGGGTCATGTGCTATGATCATAGCCCGAGCGACCCGCCTCGGTATAATAACATACAATTCATCCGCGCTTTTTCGCAATCTTTCATGTCGAGCGTCAAATACTACGACGTCAATATCAAGTTCGATTCGACCAATATCACACCTTACTGGAACAAATACAACACTGGAGAAACAGAAATGGTATTCAACCGTACGGAGGAAGACGTACCGATGATCGTACCTCGAAAAACGGATCCGGCGGTGCTCCAGCGATGCGCGTGCGTCTGTTATATCCCGTTCCCCTTCTTTTTTCTCTGCACAAGTGGGTGACACAGCGCTGATACTCTCTCGGCTCCGGTGTACTCGCGGGTTTACAGGTTTTGGGAGACGGTAACGTCTACGACTGCACAGTGATCGAGGCGATGTCGGACTGAGGGTTTAGCCTAGACTCAGTACATATTCAGTAGCAATTAACTATATCAATCGCCAAATGCTACGGTACCATATACATAGCTCTGTTGGACTAGCAGGTACGAGAGCAATACTATTCGAGACAGCCCATAAGAACCACCTGTGTCTTTTTCTTTGCTTTGTACTCTGTATCGCGCAATCACTTCGACTGGCAGTCGTTTTTTTTTTCAATACGGTACTAGTCAGATGATGCTTAACGTCCGAAGGAGCCGCTTCATCGATAGCGGTCAAGACAAGAGAACCAAGGATATGACACTGTCGTACTCGGATGCGTACCCGAATTGTACATCGAGATCAAATAAACCTGTATGGACATGCACGCCAAACGCGTATCCTCCGTGAGTCCACACTAGCGCAGGGCGCCTACCTGCTGTGACTGGTCGTGTGGGCAATTTCAATGCAGCGGGGATCGTGCACTGTCGTTTGTTGTGTCCGTACGGTGACCTCCTGTTGGTACTGAACGGGGTTTGATAGCGCATGTGAGGACTCTGCGTTGCGGGGTGCACCCCAGACTCTGAGAATAGTGGGTGAGGTGCTCGAAACTTCAAGTTTCCTGGGAGGAAATCCATGTCGATCGGCATGACCATGAGTGCAGATACGATCTATGTCATCCATGCATGTACCGTGAGGACTTAAAATATGATATCGTCGACCCTGCTCAGTTGCACTACAGCCGCTACGAACAGGAAACGAACCACGACCGACGGGGAATCGCAGTAGAAAGCTCCCTAGCCTGTCTGACTCAGTCATTTTGATTGGTCGTCCGACCGTTCAGTACCTCGCTAGGGACTGTTGGCGCGCGGCGGACACATCGCCTCTCCAGACCGACTGGAGCAAACGACCCCCGTTTCCAGAGATACCACAAGCAAACCCACAGAGACAACTCGTCCAAGAAGTCAAATGCACGTGGTCTGTTGCTACTGAGCGTGGGCGAGCCAGGCGAATGCAGTCAATGATTTGACGGTGAAAACCACAGGACAGAAAGTGGAGGGGGAGACCACATTCGACCCTCACACGAGCTAGTGACGACTGGATTGAACTTGCTTGGTGGTGCATCATACTGAGAGTGAAGACATGGTAAAAGCAACGGAAATGCATGCTTATTCCGAGTTCCGGTTGTAATAGAACAAGCTATTCGTGAGACAATCAATGTTGACTGTACCCGTGGCTCATAAGTGGTGTCAGGGATACTTACAGCACCAGCTCCCTTGCGACCCACGAAGGCGAAGCAATCCATCCTCTGCTCATCATGGCGGTATTGTAATTACGCCATAGAAGGTTTCACACTCAACTGAAAATGACAGCGCGAGTAACACAGAGCGAGTAACACAGAGCGACGAACCTGCATACCAACAACATAACTGAAGACCTACACGTCAGAAACTTCAGCACATTTTTTTACAGTGGATTGTAAAATGATGCGGAAAACGCAACATGAATTTTTGGTGGCGGTGTAAGGACCTCGTGTGCGTCTGAATGAGAATGTATGGCTAGTGAGAGCTTACATTAGGTGCACTCAAATATGGCCGCACACAAACACTGCACATACTCAAGTTCTTGATATAAATGGAAGTATTATATAAGCAATGTATGCTGATAAGCTTTGTTGTGACTTGCTCTAATGCCAAATGCTACTCTTCATGATACCTGTACTCATACTTATCTTTTCTACATTGTATAGCCACCTAAGTAAACAGAAGAATATGTTCAAACATGTCTGAGTGCAATTTAAAACATTTAATAGAGCATAAACATAAATGCAGCCTAGAATTTAATTTAGCTAAAGCTGTAAATGAAACACCCTCTTAGTGTTGACTATTCTTCTGAGGCCTGAGAGTGCTCTTATCTATTCTGATCTAAGTAATGGCTTTGGACTTAGAGCCAACAAACTAGGCAAAGGAGTAGAAAAGCAAAGAGGAGTATTGAACTTGTTAAAGCAAAGCTCAAGTGTGCAAGACTGGGAGAATTCCAGTCTGCACTCTGGCCTTTATATATTGTACAAGAATGTGCACAGACCAAGTAAACTAGGCTGGCCCTAAAGTTTAGTACAGTAAGCCAACCAATGGCAATAAAGTAGCAAGAACCCTAGCAGTAACATGTGTTAAACATGAGATATGACCTTATAGTCTAGATCAGTCTAGACTTGTGAAGTGTGAAGATGTGAAATGGTGAGGATGTGAAGAAGTCACATGATGTGACTTTGTGAAGAGTGAACATAGTGTCAGAATTGTGAAAAATGTAATAGAATTATAATAGTAAATCTAAATCCAAATGTAGATTCAGTGCAGGAAATGTCCAGTTTGGACCAAAGTTTGAAGCCAGATTAACCCATTACTAGTACAGATAAGACCATGAGGCAACAACTAAAGTGAAATATCTTTTATTAAAGACAAAAATATGTTTTGTAAGTATTATGGTTGCATTTCTAGATAAAGTACAGTATAACCCTAATCAAGGGCTTAGACAATGTCAAAGTTGGAGTGATGAGATATAGGCAAAGAGTATATGAGTGAACACAAGTACTAGATATTACAAGTGCTCAAAACTGGAGTTTTGAGATAATAATGCTATAGTATTTATATACTACAGAATAATGCACAGATCAAGACTCTGATGGAAATTCTCCCACAGACCCTGAGGTGCCATTAAAAAGAAGAGAAGCACTTGTGAGAATAGCCAATGGCTGAAAAGAAGTGAGGCTTTTAAAATGGAAGAAAAATGCAGAAGAGCAGAAATAAAAAACAGGCTAAAAACATAAGACTAATCCTATGCCCTGGGTCTAGACCTGTCATGTGACCTGTCATGTGCCTAGATAAAATAAAAGATTAGATAACCATGTGACAAAGATAAGATAAGATCACATGATTAAAAAAAATGAAAAAGTGTACTATAATAGTAAGCTTAATGTATGCTAATACTAACTTTCTCAACACTAAAAAGGCAGAGCTGGCCTGGCTGAGAGGAAAGAGAAGTTGAAAAGCTGGTTACTAAAGAAATCTGCAAGAGCTTCAAGTATACTAGACTGCAGTTATTAGTTATATATTCAAGGTTTTATAAAATTATATTATATAGTATATGAATTATAGAGTCCAGTATCTACTCTACTATACAATAAGAATAGCAATCAAAAAAAACATATTAGTAAGCTACAGTAACTCCAAAAAGTGTTTCAATGTTTAATCTAAATTCAGGGCACAATATATCCTGCAAATATCCATGGGAATTTTGTTTTACTTTGGTAAGATCAAATATAGTACTTACTCTTGGCTACCATTTGGCCCAGTGGCTGTGAATATATGACCATTTGAAAAAAGAGACTCAATTGGAACACTTTATATCCTTTTAAT
>JBBPKN010000132.1:0-10395 GCA_038089275.1 Pulveroboletus cf. rosaemariae | reverse complement strand
TAGCCACCCTTTGCTTTAAGGACTGCTTTGACCCTTTTAGACATGCTTTCAATCAATGCCTAACACTTCTTCACTGGTATCTTCTCTTACTCTATCTCAATCCTATTCCAAAGCTCCTTCATTTCCATAGAGAGGTTTTTATACTTAGCAAGCCTTTTCTTGAGATATTACCTATTATAATACACTTTTTTAAACTTTTTATTTTTGCATTATTCTTAACACCATCTTAACACTTCACATTGTCACATTACATGACCCTTTCAAATCTTTACTAAATTCACATCTTTACACTTTCACCTTTTCACAAATCACAATCAAGACTAATCTAGACTCTGATATTATTTCTTATGTATGCTACATGTATTTCTAGGTCTCTGCTTCTTTTTTGCTATTGATTAGCTTACTGTACAATACTTTAGGGCCAGTCCATCTTACATGGTCTGTGTATCATACTATGGCATATACAGTGGCTCAAAAAACTATTTCAATATTTGCATGTTTTGCATTAAATGCAATGGCTATCAATAACTACTAATTATCATACTAGGCTATGAGTGTATGAAATGCAGTACTTGCTCTTGGCTTTCTATTGGTCTAATGATCAAAATATTTGGTTATGTTTTGGTAACATGGAAACCATATCAAAATAATAACTTATTGAAACAGTTTTTTAACTTTGAATTTCCATTACATATATTGGACCCTGAAGTGCTGTAAGATAATTATATATCTTAGGTAAGTAATATATTATGTCACTCTTGAAATGCAACAAGCAATGTGTTGATCTAAAACCTAAACACTTATCCTTGGTGTATGCTGACTGAGTCCTGAATAGTGTCTTTGAACTAGAGACACAAGAACTAGGCAAGAGTAGATAGAGAAGTAAGAGCCAAGGGACTTTGAGAACTAGAAGATTCAAGTGTGCAAGACTGGGAAAACCCAGGCATAAGCTAACCTCCCTTTATATTGCTATAGTATGCACACTGATTATGTAAATAATGCTGGCCCTAAAGTATTGTATAGTAATCCAACCAATAGCAGAAAAGAAGTGGAGATCTAGAAATACAGCAAGCAACAATAAGGCATGATATCAGAGTCTAGATTGCTCTAGACTTGTGACATGTAAAGATGTGAAATAGTGAAGATGTGAAATATGAAAGTGTGAAGATATGAAAAGGTCATGTGATGTGACAATGTGAAGAGCTACAGTTGTGAGAAGAAAATATCAAAAAAGTAAAAAATGAAAAAGTGTATTATAACAACTCTTATATCACTAATTAGCCTGCAGCATATATAAACCCTACCATTACAAATAAATTCCCTTATCTTCATTATAAAACATCTTTCTGCTGCTCAAAGAGATAATATTATCTCTCTTGCCTTTTTTGATCTTTCCTATAGGAAAATTGCATTTTAAACTGGTCTAGAAAAGTCTACTGTGGCTAGGATCCTTTATGAAATCCAACCAGAGAAGGAAAATCATTATGGTGATTATTCTTCAAAACTTTCTCCTATTAACAAGCATGCTATTATTTAACAAATTCTTACTGGAAAGGCCAGTAATGCAGTTCAGGCCACTTATTTCATCAATTCTATTGTCAGCACTCCTGTCTGCCCACAAACAGTCAAGAATACCCTTAAGAAAGCTTCTCTAAAAGCTATAATAAAGAAGAAAAAACCTTTTTTCTCTGCTATTTATAGAAAAAGCAGGTTGACCTTTGCTCTAAAGTACCAGCATTGGACTGTGAAGGACTGAAAGTGGGTGATTTGGTTAGACAAGACTAAAATCAATATAATTGAATCAGATGGACAAGAATATGTGTGGAAAAAGAAAGAAGAGGGAATAAGTTCTAAGAAGATCAAAGATACAGTTAAGTTTGGATAAGGATCACTTATGGTATGGGGCTGTATTGGATGGAATGGTGTGGGAGTTTTAAGTGAGGTTAAGAAAAGAATGGATGCTAAATAGTATATGGCAATTTTGGAGAAAGGATTGTTGCAGAGCATAAAGAATTCTGGAATTCCTTCAAATGAAATCATCTTTCAGCAAGACAATGATCCCAAGCATATCTCTAGAAGAGCTCAAATCTGGCTTAAGAAGCAAGATATCAAGCTTCTGGATTGGCTTGCTTAATTTCCAGACCTTAATCCTATTGAACACACTTGAAGTTATTTGAAAAGATGCCTTTTAGGTTATAAGAGGATATCTACAGGAGTTCATCAATTATGGGATAGAGTGGTGGTAGAGTGGGAAAGGATTTCTGTGAAGAAGTGTCAAAGATGGATAGAAAGCATGCCTTAAAGGATTTAAGCAGTTATTAAGGCCAAGAAAGGTCATACCAGGTACTAAATACCTGTCATATTCTATACCTCTGACCTAATTCTGACCCAATCCTGACCTGGCTTATGACTGGTCCTCATATCCAGTAAGCCAATCTAGCCCTTTGACTTCCCTCCAGGTAACTTTGGCCCTCCATTATTATTCCATTCCACCCCAGCTATGCATGTACACTTTCTGCCCTTTCATTAGTACATGCTTCCCTGGCCCTCTGCTCTGCTCTACTCTATTCTGTTTCTAGTTCTATCTCTGTTCCAGTTAAATACTACCTTAGTTTTACTTTGCCTTCTCTGAACCACTTCAATATAACTCTGATACTAGTTCCACTTTAGTTACTGTTACTGTTTCCATTTCTGTTACTGTTTCTTGTTTTCCCTCACTTTATCCTGTTACCTCTCAGTTTCAGTCTGACATGATTGGACATTGTCTTCCCTGACATCTCCATTCATTTCTTAGATATTTTGACATCTGCTTTGCTTCTGAGTTTGCACCTGTCTCACTTTGCTACACTCTTAGATAGTTCTGCCTCTCTGAGGTATAAGTACTATAGTCTTGTATCTTGTACCTCAATACAAATATCAATATAAACACCTCCTTGTCATTGTCCTTACTTTGCTTGAGCCCTTAGGCTTACTCTGACCCTCCAGGTTACTTCAGAGCACCTCTGGGGCCAAATGATATCCTTGAAGGAATTTTAAGGTCCCACCTCCATAACTAGGCTTAACTCTCCTCATCTTGCTTGTTTCTCTTGTTGAGCATCAAGATTGCTTTCATTCCCACCTCTGACATCTTTGTAAATCAGAATACCAGAAAGTGCAAGAGTGCACCACATAAGGTGAAGCTGAGTCCTGTCTGATCAATGAAACCCTTCCTAAATCCCTCTGAAAGTCTCCAGACATCTCTGGAGTTTCTAAAGTACAACTTTTCTGAAATGCAACTCTTGATGCATTGACCTAAACCTAACCCTAACCCTTGGAAAGTGCCTTCCTAATCTTGCTAAAGGGCTTTTGTGCTAGTGGCCCTGAACTAGGTGTGGTGAGATGAAAGTGAGAGCCAAGGCCACTTATGAATAAGTGAGAATAAGCTTAAAGTCAAAGAAGCAAGGAACTAAGCCTATGCCAGTAAGACTAAACCTAAACCAAGACTCAAGTAAGCAAGACTGGAGAATCCCAGCTTGCCTACTCTTGCCTTTATATATTCCAAGGCCTGGTGCACAGATCATGCTGACTAAGTACAGGAACTACCTAATCAGGGGATGCCCTAAACCCTGGGTTAATAGATAAAGAACATAAGGGAAAAACATGAAGTGGATATTAATGAGTATGGCAGAATACCATGCAGATATGGAAGAATGGAAAAGAAGTATCTAGGAAATGAATGCAGGGTCAGAGGTGCTTGCACCATGAGGACAGAGATCTCTGCCACAGATGAGATCCAATCTATAGATCTGCCACAGATGCATCTAGATCTAGATCAGATGAGATCCATGGAGATTAGATGGAGGGCAGTTCCAGGAAAGATCCAGGGAAGATCCTTGTCAGGTGACTTATGGTCACATGACCACTGCTGAGGGAAAGGAATAATAAATACTCTTAAAGAAAACAGACCACAGACTAGGGTTAAGCTTAAAATGGGGTATCTTATGCATGATCACATAATGTTACATGACTAGTTCTAGTGCTGAAGTGTCACTTCATAACATTTTCCTTAGCCTTAAGGATTTCATTCATGAAGCAGATAATGGTAGAAGGCCTACCAGTATATTTGCAATTGATATAAAGTTTTATAAGTATATTTGTACTTGATATATGTTTTATCAATACCATATTTTATTAAAGTCAAGAAACTGTCCCAATGAGTTGTTATTTTGATATGATTGCCATGTTACCAAAACATAACCAAATGCTTTGATCATTAGACCAATAGAAAGCCAAGAGCAAGTACTGCATTTTATATACTTATAGCCTAGTATGATAATTAGTGGTTATTAATAGCCATTGCATTTAGTGCAAAACATGCAAATATTGGAACAGTATTTTAAGCAACTATATAAAATATTAAAGGTAAAATGTGCTTCATAAGATTTGCAATATTTAAAAGATGGTGGATAACTGTAAAAGAAATAGAGTTTGATAAGGAAAAAGAATTATAATAGAAAGTTTGAGACATGTCTCTTACAAGTGACTTTCTTGTATTCAATTAACTGTCAGCAATCATAAAGCTGACTAAACAAATACAAAAACTAGAGATAAAGCTTTATAAGATAATATATGAATCAATTCAAGTTCTTTTTCCCCTTTCTTCCATACTCTCTACTTAGTCTAAGCCAAAGAAGTCTTGTATAAAGAAGAGCAAGGGCATAGACTGGTTTCCCAATCTAGAGCACTTGTTTCCTTGTTTCCTTGTTCTTTTGTGCTTGCTAGACTACCACTCTTTTATTTCCTTTAGTATGAGTACCCTCCAAGGTTGTTCCCTCTTGATTTAGTCAGAATCTATAACAATAACAGTTAGCCTTAGGAAATCCTAAGTTGTAATAATTTAAACTTGATTATAGTCTTTATACCAGCCTTTTTCAAGTAAAAATAAACTGTATTGGCAGAAATAGATTAAATAGTAATGTTGATAAGGGCTTTAATCATCTAAATAGCATTTTTGACTTTTCAGAGATATTAAAATGTTGGAAATAATAATATTAATTGAAAAAAGTTTGAAAAAATAACTCCCAATAGCTTTGAAAGAAGTAGAACACTTTTTAAAGTGATGTTTAGACATAGTAGAAGGGCTAACATCACTTTTCTTTGCAACAGCTTTACCAGAATGGTCAGTATCAAGCAATAAAAGATTAATATTTTATTTAGTGAAAAAAAGAAAATTGGTGATAATTGAAAATCATGAAGTGTAGGAACTTTTTATACTCAGATATATAACTAATATGTATATCTGTGTTTATATTAATCAAAAATTGCTGGTATTCTATGATTTGTGTTATGTAATAATACTTTAATATCAGTTCTAGTTATATAATCTCATATAATCATGCACAAGAACCTCTAAAGTGAAACTCTAGTCTGTAATTTATCTTCTTTGTAGAGTTTATTCTCACAGTGGTTACATAATAGGTTACCTGATCTGAATCTTCCCTGAATCTTCCCTGAAAATGCCCATGATTCTATCTTCATGGATCTTATCTAGATCTGGATCTGGATCTAAGATATGTCTATGGCAAAGATTCCTATTCTTATAGTGTAATCATGCCTGACTCTGCACTTTCATTTTAATTAATATCCACTTATTCTCATGGCTTTCTACAAGTAGTTAGTTATCTCTTAGTTATGCCCTATGTCCTATTTCCATTTATAGTAAGAGGTTCTATACTAGTTGAAGCACAAGCAAATATATTAAACTGCTCTAACCCTAACCCTAAGGGCTTCCTTGGTGAGTGCCTTCTTTTACTAAAGGGCTTTTGTACTAGTGGCCCTGAACTAGGCAAGAGGATACAATAGTGAGTCAAGCTAACCCTAATGCTAGTGGATCACTTGTGAAAGCAAAGAGATATTGTGTTGATAATCTGTAAAAGGGATATTTTCTTAGATACAACACTAATCAAGAGCTCAAGTAAGCAAAACTGAAGATCCAGTTCTGTCTATCTTGCCTCTTATATATTGCAAGGGACTACTGCTGACTAAGCTATGAACTACCTAATCAGGAAACTCTAAGCCCTATACATAAATAAATAAGGGTAAAAAACATGGAGTAGAAATAAAGAGTATGGCAGAAGACCATGCATCTGTGAAAGAATGAAAGAGAAGCTAACTATGAAATGAATGCAGGGTCAGAGATGCTTGCACCATGAGAACAGGGATCTCTGCCATAAATAAGATCCAATCTACAGATCTACCATAGATACATCTAAGATTAGATTCAGATTCAGATCCAGATCAGATCTAAATGAAATCCATGAAGATAAGAGTGGAGGGCAGTTTCAGGGAAGATCCTGGAAAGATCCATGTCAGGTGACTTATGATCACATGACCTCTGCCAAGGAAAAGGAATAATAAACACTTTTAGAAGAACTAGATTACAGACTAGAGTTAAGCTGAATTTGGGATTCCTTGTGCATAATCATGTGATGTCACATGACTGGTTCTAGTGCAGCAGTGTCACTTCATAACACTAGTGTATGTAAATTACCTGATTATACACCAGTTTCTGAAATATATAAGAGTAAGAGTAGCAAGCTGGGTTTCTCTAGTCTTGCTCACTTGAATTCTGATTTAGTCTTTATATCTGAGATCTAATATCTTTTCCAAATTTCTAATCTTTATTTCTTGTAGCTTTTTCAAGTAATTCAATAGTTTACTAAGGCTAACAAGGTCTCATTCACATTCTTGGCTAGTTCCTGGCCACTAGTACAAAAGCCAGATAGCAGTTTAGGAGAAGCACTCATCAAGAGATTCTAGGTTAGGGTTAGAGAAGAAGCCAACACCAAGGTGTTTCAATTTGAGTGAGATTTTGGTTATTAGTTTAAAGGCTCAGAAATTCTTTTTATAATGTTGCTATTTCAATTTGACTATATCTTTACAGGGTTTTATCCAAATCATGTAACTTAGAAAGCATTACTAAAGTGCAAGATCTCATGCACTATGCTGCCCTGCAGCCTAAAAGGAAAGTGAACTCATGGGAAGCTTATTCTAACTCTAATTCCATCTTGGAGTTATTTCTCTACTATTTTTTGTCTTGTGGGCTTTTGTGCTAGTGGCTCTAACTAGGCAAGTGAAAGGAAAGAATAAGCCTTGTTAAGAACAGAAAAGAACTAGGCCTTACTCAGATCTTGATAATATTTCCAGAATCCACTTGAAAAAGCTAGACTAGAGCTCAAGTGGCTAAAACTGGGAAATCAGTCCTAGTTATCTTGGTCTCTTATATATTGCCAAAGGAAACTGCTGACTAAGTACATGCACTACCTAATAGAGAGATACTCTAAATCCTAAATGAATAAAAAAAAATGAAAGTAAACTACCATCTTAGTGCTAAACTAAAAGATTCTTCTAAGGCCTGAGGGCACTCACTACTACTGCTGATAAAGGCTTTTGAACTAGAGCCATTAAACTAGGCAAGAGAATAATAAGAGGTAAGAGACTTGGACTTGTGAAAGCAAAGAGCTCAAGTGCACAAGACTGGGAATTAATCAGTCCAGCACCTCTTCTTTATATATGCTACAGAAATGCATATAAACCATGTAAGATAGACTGGCCCTAAAGTAATGTACAGTAAGCCATCCAATGGCAATAAAAAAGCAGGGACCTAGAAATACATGTGTTGACCATAAGGTAAATGATGTCATGGTCTAGATTAGTCTAAATCTGTGATGATGTGAAAAAAGTGTAAAAATATAAAAAAGTTACATGATGTGACAATGTAAAGAGTTGAAGAAGTGTCAAGAAAGTGGTGAAAATGAAATAAAATTATAAAAGAAAGCATAGATTAGATATTAAAAAGTATTAGCAAAGGGCAGATATAAATAAGAAATAATGGAAAAAAAAAACACATATGTAATTGTAGGGTCTAGATGAGACATCTGTTATAAATAAACAGTTTACTAGCAGAAGAGTTACATAACAAGCACATAACCATGAGACTTTATTGCTAAACATGGACAAACCCTAGGATATGGTTGAGTTATTATTTAGAGTATTTCTCTAGAGTTTAGGCACAGCTTATAATTGGATCTAGCATCTTAGATGACAGGTGTATCTTCTGATCTAATCTCCAATAAATCTGGATCTCAATCTAGATAAGGGTCAGATCTAATTGTGGCAGATCTTTAAATGGGATCTCCTTGACCTTATGGTTGAGAGCATGGTTTAATCTCTGCTTACTCTAAGCCCTAACTTCTATTCCTATATAGTCTCTTCTACATACCTGATCTGCATGGTCTGCTTGGTTATATTCTCAGTCAGCATGCTCTATGCCCAGTTTTCTTATTTAGTTTCATAGCCCTTTGCCCTGATGATCTGTGCACTATTCTGGATAGCATATATAGTAGGTAGTTCCTTGGTTAAGGCTTCCCAGCCTTAATTACCTGTTATTTATACCATCCTCTGCCAATACAACAGTTTTTAGGTAGTCTGGCTCCTTAGGATTGATCCTCCCCTAAGACATTATCTATCCTCTATTTAATTCAAATCCAACATCAAATCTATGCACCCTTTCAAGGCCAGACACTATTTAGGGTTAGGAAGTGTTACTCAAAGATTGACACTATAACAACATCCATAAGAACAGGAATCTTTGCCACAAATAAGATCCAATCTATAGATCTGCCACAGATATATCTGAAATCCATGGAGATATGATCTCAGATATAACCAGGAAAGATTCTGGAATAATCCAGATTACATAACCACTATAAGAGATAAGGGAATATAAATAATAGAAAATCATAGACTAGGGTTAATGCCAAATTGGAGTTTCCTTGTGCATGATCATATGAAATCACATGACCAGTTCTGGTGCTGGAGTATCACTTCATAACATGTACTATTTATAACTTCACCAAGGTTAAGTGTGATTCCCATGCTATATGGCAGTATATGTTATTTACTATCATTTAAGTTACCATGGGTTTCCAAGCTCACTGTACTTGCTAGAGAGAATATACAGGGACTTATTATTGTTATGGATGGTGTCGGTAACGGTGTTAACAATGACGGTGAACCCTAATCTAGGGGCTTTCAGTGACGGTTGCGATGAACAGTGAAAGTGATGATAATAGAAGATAAAAGATACAGGAGTATGAGTGAGGCACTGCACTAGAGGTACAAGTGCTCAAGACTGGGGAGTCTTGAGACAGTATGCTACAGTTTATATAGGTACAGAATATGCGCATGGACCAAGACCCTGATGGGAGAATTCCCATGGACCCTGCATGGCGATCAAAAAGAAGAGAAGACACCATGAGAATAGCCAATGGCTGAAAGGGCTCAGTGCTTCTGAAATGGAAGAGAGACGGAGATGAAAAGAGGCTGGAAGACATGAGGCTAACCCTATGCCCTGGGTCTAGACCAGTCATGTGACCCAACACATGCCCTGATAAGATAAAAGATTAGATAACCACGTGGAAAGATAAGATAAAGTCACGTGATCAAAAGTTTGAAAAAGCGGACTATAACACTACCCCCTTTTTAGGTCTCAGATTCCAGACGAGACACAAAGAGAGCATTCGTTTCGGTGTGGTTTTCATATGGTTTAAATAGAGAACGGAAGGAGGCAAGGTCGGTTGTGAAAAGACATCATGGGGCGGATGGATGTAACTTGTGGAATTCTGTAATAAGATCCGGAGAATTAGCCAAATCGTCCTTTGTTTGCCAGGTACGATCTGATTCTCCATATCCAGTCCAATGTACCAGATATTCCAACTTGCCCTTGCGAATACGAGAATCAACGATGTGGTCAACCTCGTATTCTTCATGTCCTTCTTCAGTAACCAGGATTGGGTCAGGAGTGAGGATATCCTGCCCGCAGAGCGAAGGGAGATAAGGTTTGATGTGTGATATATTTACGGTAGGATGAATACGCATCGTGGAAGGGAGTTTTAGGCGAACAGCATGGGGAATGATATCAATGATAGTAAATGGGCCGATCCATCATTTAGTCAGCTTTTTCGATGGATAAGGAAGGGTTAGATTCTTTGTAGAAAGAAGGACTTGCTGCCCTTTAGTGTACGAAGGGAGCGGTGTATGGTTCTGCTTAGTCATTCTTTCTTGTGTTTCCTTTAGAGCCTCTTGCATGTCTTTGAATGATTTTGCCATTTCACGAAGGAAATGAGAGGAGGGGTGTTTGGAGAGGGGCGCTTCGAAACCAAGTCTAGGATGATAGGTTTTTGTGATTTCAAAGGGGGAGGTTTTGGTGGATGTCGAATAAGAGTTATTATGATAATATTCTGCTATTTTAATCCAGTCTGCCCACGATTCCTGTCGCTTGGCAATAAAGTTCCTTAAATACTGTTCTAGTTCCCGGTTGATCCGCTCCGTTTGTCCATCTGTTCGTGGATGATA
>JBBPKN010000131.1:13030-67049 GCA_038089275.1 Pulveroboletus cf. rosaemariae | reverse complement strand
GAGAGGTGTGGTGGGGGGAGAAGTGGAGGGGCGGGGCGGGGAGCGGAGGAGGATGGAGGGCATTGGGTGGAGTGGTGGAGGAGGAGGAGGAGGGAGAACAAGTGCCATCGAGAGAGGCAGAGCGGGACTGAAGAGTCACGAGGGACCGACTTGGCGTTCACTCACCTCATTTTGCTTTTTCTACTCGACCGACTACATGCATATAAGCGCTCCCCGGGGTCTCGTTCGCAGGGCTGTGACCGGTAAATGGATCTCAGATCGCACATCTCGATCTGCCCATGCGACCCCCCCACAAGACCCCCGTGCTGTTTGCTTCCGCGGTTCCCTTCATGCCTTTCTCTGTCACCCTGAGACGCGACGCGTGGTCCGTCGGCACTTGGAGGGACAAACGTGCATCGGCTTTGGCATCAACCACACTCGCAATTGCCCAGGCGTGCAAATCCATGGCCACACCGTACATGACTCGACTTTTGCGACAGTCCTACCAAGCGACGTGCTGCGGCGGGCCATCCCGGCTGTGTTGACTTCTCCTTTTGCGAGTGCTGTAGCGCCCCCGTCCTTTGTCTGCATCATTTGTTTCGTCGGCAAATCCTCTGTCCGGAATAAACCGGTGCCTGACATACATAGCCTCTGCCAATCTCTCCCTAAATGTCTTGGCTCCCGCACACCTTGGCGGCGACGCGGACTCGCATTTCCACGACGACCAGTTACCGCTAGTTCTCTGTACCGTCTTTTGACGCGACATTACTCAACTCGTCATCGTATCACGTTCTCGGGTTTGTCATCCTCCCGGGTTTGTTGGTCAGCAAGCTTCCAAGCCGCTCTGCACTAGCAAATGCCCTTTGGAGAACGCTTCGACGACTCAGTCGACGAGTTATTATTGCATACGGAGCTCGTCCGTGCCACCGCCCTCCGTGCACGTGTCCATATCTGAGACAGATTCTCCAACATCCTCAGATCCAGGCAGATGAGCCAGAGCGTTCGTGATGAGAAAGGACATGAGAATCCTCAACGCACCCGGAAGACTCACTACCACGTCAGAGATGAAGTTCAGAGTTTGCGGCATTATATCAACACCCTGTGCGTTTATACAAAGGTTACGAGAATGACGTCTTCGTCCGCTGCTTCAATTGGTTTAATAGCATGTTGCAGCTCCCAGTCTAATTTTGTGTCAGAGGCAGCACCTCATATTACCACGTGTGATCATGTTTCCATGTATTTGCCAATGGTCGAGCGCTCCTTCCAGTTGACAATTCCCTTCCGGCGTTCTAAACTGAGGACACACCGAGCGTAGCTTCTCGCTGAAAACGAATCGTCGCTCAAAAAGCGCATCATACCGCGATAGTGCCACCCTGACGCGCCCCCCTTCATTACCATCCTTCATATCTTCGCCAATGTCCGGTGGCTCCATTCCGGACCCTTTTGACGTGAGCAGCGTGACCAAGGACCTCGCAACAAGAGTGCTTGCAAACAAAGTCCGACCTTCGTGGCGTAGAAAGAACCGGTCGATATCGATGACCCCCCAAAGACACCCTCGAGTACTACCTAAATAACCGCAGCGGCAAACGTAGGCGGCTTCTCCCGATCGTCGCATAGAAACGGAACATACGCCAGTGTTCCAGCGACGGCGGTATGAGGCACTAGGGGAGTAAGCACGTGTGACACGGGTCCACTCGAGCGCCCTGACATACGTAACCGATTACCAGCTGATGAACTTATTATCCGGTCGCGGATCCGTCTCCCAAGCACACGCATCCGCTGCCGTTGCCCGGGTGTACCATCAAGACGCCAGGGTGCCGTTGGTCTGGACGGGCAATGCTTCGCCACCAAGTTGTACATCAACCCGTCCATACCGGCCTTCGGCAGGCCAAACTGGCGTTAGCATTGAACCGCCATTTCACAGGGGATCAGATGCATGCTCGCTCTTTGGGGGACAATGCGGGGCGCCACTATACCGAGCGGGGCTGGGATATCTAAATGGGTCTCTGCAGTAGCACTTACGGTGCACCATCACTCTCCGCTCGATCATTGATATAGTGATGATAGCTCACATGCACACGTGGGTGCTCGGCTCTTGGATTCTCATTCAGTGGCTTTGCTGGTAGGGGTCCCTAGGAGGGGACGCTGCGGAGTGTGCTCGCTAACCTTGACTCGTCGGAGGTGAACATGTTGGAGCTAGAACACACGATAAGCTACACGATGTAGATTAGCGGTGTCTAGGGAAGATAAGACAAAAGGAGTGCCCACCTCTCAACGCCGTGAAACGGGATGAGAGGTGGGAAAGAAACGGTGAATATTAAATAATGGTTTGAATTCCAAAGGTTGATTGTCCGACATGAGTCCGGCACGAATGCCGTCGTCTTCATACTCCAACAGAACACAGTCATGGCACAGCCAGGAACTGGTGTACTAGGTCAGTGCTCCACGGCAGGACTGAACGCTGTTCACGTGATATCTGCGCAGCCACCCAAACCTTCCGGGAATTTGCCTCACAAGCTTGCACCCCGTATTTTAAGTTCACGCCCATCTTCTAGAAATCCGCAAAGTGGAGATGCGGCATCATCGGGCTTTGGGGTCCCGGTACTACATGTGACCAACCTCTGTGTACATGGTGCGTCTAATCAAACAAAAAAAGGCAAGGACGCGATGAAAGCGGGCACATACACCATCGAGATGCTAATTTTGTCACGTTTCTAATGTCGCTACTCACCGAGTCTCTGGGAGTAAACGATCAAGTTGCACCACATGCGATCTCTCATTTCGTGGCCATGATCCATGCTAATGAAACCTCATTCAGATATGAAGACCTCAAGGACAAGGCGAGTCGTGATTCTCGACCGCGCACTCGTACAAACACACTTACGGGTGATTTTCACCGCAGGACATGATCACTGGCAGTCCGTCACCAGTTCACCATCCATGCCTCAACGTTCAACGCGTGACTGCCAAATCATACCGGCATGGCAGGGGGGTGGGCCACTGGATTGAAATTATCAGCAGCTCATACGTATGCATGATGGGAATGCATCGTGCCTGTATATAACTTCACGTTACCATGCGTTTCCAACAGTTACATGACCCTCTTAAGCTGCCCAGCTCGAAGGAGTTTGCCTCGCCATGGCCGTAGACATACAACATCCGACGCCAAAGCTTGGTTAGTTAGTTTCATCCTCATCAAGAGATCAATGCCAGACTCTGGCAATCTACCCGGTGTTTCGCGGCAAAAATAGCGCTATCACCGCACAAACTTCATGGCAATTTGTTTGGGCAAGTCGGCAAACCCTCACCGGATGTGATAGAGTTTCTTATAGCGGAAATGTCGCCACCGTCAACGAGGAGTAGTGAAAGCCTCCCGGTTCAAGCACAGTGACAGTATGTATGCCGTTAACCACACTCAGCGTGGGTGACGTGAGCTGGGCGGCGAAATTATTTACGCCCTAGTCGGTGGGGTGAGAAATGCAAGTTATGAAGTGACCGAGCAATTTTCGCCGTGACCCGCAAGTACGAATCAAGGTTAAGTAATCTATCCGAGAATACGGACCGGAAAACGAATCGAGCGTCCTCCGCGAGGCGCTGACTGAACAGTCCTGAGCGACGCTAGAATGTTCTACAAGGTGATAAGAAACTCAAGTGGCTGATGCGTTTTTGCTTGGATTTGAACTTTGGCCTTTCGCCAACGACCTGAGCTGGCACGGATGAGTAGCCTTGTATATGTCGGCGAGCACAGGTTCGAAGCCAATGGGGTACTGTTTGAGTCGTCGCTTGGACGGGACTGCGCTATGTTTTGTTCTCAGTGGTGACAGCTTGCGTACCTTGCCAGCGAGACCCATATCAGTAGGCAGGAGCAAAGGAGGCTAAGACGGGGAGGGTACGCCAAACCGTAGACGACACCCAAACTGACATTCGGTAAGACCTCGAACGACTATCAGCAATCCGAACTGTAGTCACTCACAGGAGTTCCTCGAAAACCCTGTGACTCTGAAAGCTCGGTGGTCGCTAGTGGATTGAGTGCATCAGCACATGGGCGCGTGCTTCGAGGACGATCCTTTAATGGTTACGTTCCATGCACATACCTTGGTTGTCCGGGGTTGAGTCGCTGATGGCTACTTGGCTGGGGTTACAGTGCTGGGCGTCATCACCGTTACGGGGTTGCCGTCAAACTTGGATTACGACCGCTTAGTGAGTTCGGTGCACGTGATAATCGGTCACATGACGCTAGTATGGTGAATAATACGTCGGGTGTCCGCTTGCTGGATGACGGGGGCTGACAGAAGCTGAAGGGGAGACATAAAAAGCGGCGACGGGCATGATCTGGGTGCAACTTCCCTCTTGTTTCCCTTCGCAATTTCTGTTTGTCCGCTTCTCTGCTGTAGCGGCTACACGAAAAATTGCAGCTTCCCCATTGGTGCCTGCGCAGCGCGCACCGCCGCGACTTCACCAGGTACGCGCAGCGTCATCTGTCCATCTGATACTATCTCATTCAAGTCTCATCGCGCTGTAGCTGTCGAGACATTTCGCCTCCTCGCCAATCAAAATGGCACCAATAGATCGTCCTCAGCACGAACGCTACGATTACATTTGCATCGGGGGTGGTAGTGGGGGTGTTGCATCTTCGGTAAGTCATCTTACGCGCTTTCTGCTTTCATACCTGATTCCCGTCATAGCGTCGTGCGGCCCTGTACGGCAAGAAAGTCGCCCTAATTGAGGCCTCTCCCCATCTGGGCGGTACTTGTGTCAACGTTGGTAAGTGTTCTCCACTGCTTGTGACACATCGTCAGCTCACGGTTCCTGATAATCAAGGATGTGTTCCAAAGAAGGTGTGAACATCACCTAGTTGTCATATCGAGTATGTGGTCAACCACTTTCCCCAGATCATGTGGCACGCCGCCGACCTGGCGGACAAATTGCGCCATGCATCCAGCGGATATCATTTTGAGGGCGTTCCAGAGCCTAAATTTAATTGGAATAATTTCAAACCCCAACGCGATGCGTACATCCGCAGGTTGAACAGCATCTATGAGAGCAATCTTGTGAAGGAAGAGGTGGAATATCACGCTGGGTTCGCACGCTTAACTTCACCCAGTTCCGTCGAGGTTACTCGCCCTGACGGTCAGAAGTACACGCTACACGCAGACCACGTAACGATCGCTACGGGGGGGCGTCCGACCATCCCTTCGGATGATGCCATTCCTGGAGCGAGCCTTGGTATCGATTCTGATGGATTTTTCGATCTGGAAGAACAACCCAAGCGTGTTGCAATCGTCGGCGCTGGCTACATCGCCGTAGAATTTGCTGGTGTTTTGAACTCTCTCGGTACAGAGACTCATCTTTTTATCCGGCATGATAAGGTCTTGCGTACGTTCGATCCCATGCTACAGGACACACTAACGCCATGGATGGAGCACACCGGAGTCAAGGTCCACAAGAAGTCTCGAGTTCAGCGCATAGGAGGAGAGAGAGGAAAGATCCTCACGGTCCACTATGACGACGGGCAGACCATTGAAGTCGACTGCTTGATCTGGGCAGTTGGACGGCATGCCAACACGGAAGGTCTTGGACTCGAGGAACTCGGGATTAAGCTCGATAAGGGGGGTAATGTCGTCGTGGACGAGTTCCAGAACTCCACTGTCCCCGGCGTCTATGCAATCGGTGACGTGCAAGGCAAAGCCTTACTTACCCCTGTTGCGATCGCAGCTGGCAGGCGACTGTCTAATAGACTCTTCGGCCCTGATAAGTTTAAGAACGACAAGCTTTCGTACGAGAATATCCCTACTGTCGTCTTTTCGTAAGCAATTTTTTTTGTCAGTTGTGGTATGATAACGAACTGGCACAGGCATCCTACTATCGGTACTGTAGGTCTTACGGAACCCGAAGCATACGAGAAGTATGGCAAGAACGTAAAGATTTGTACGTTGAGTGTGATTCCCCGAGGTTCACGACTTCTGATATTGTTGGATTCCAGACAAGTCATCGTTCCGCGCGCTCTATTTCTCACAGATCGCGGAAAATCACAAGGAACCGACAGTCTACAAGCTCATTGTCGTTGGTGAAGAAGAACGCGTTGTCGGAGTGCATATCATTGGACTGGGGAGCGATGAAGTCATGCAAGGCTTCGCAGTAGCCATCAAAATGAATGGTATGTAATGAAATTCTGGGAATTGCCCATGCTTACACAAAGGAAATAGCCCGCAAACAGGATCTGGATGATACCGTCGCGATTCATCCTACGTCGGCTGAAGGTTTGTCAGATTAGCTTAGTCGAGACCACCAGTGACTAACAGAATATTTTTCGAAAGAATTGGTAACCCTTCGTTAGATCAGTTAGCATACGGGGACCACGTTCAGCACCACATTTGGAGTTACCATAGCAAATGTACAGTATTGAGTTTGATCGGCGTCAATCATAGGCAGATTTCAAGTTTGGCATGGGTCATCACGACGTGAGTTGAAGGCTGGCGTCCTCTACGATCTCACCGCACGCCAATGGACACTGGGTGGCCGTGAGAACCACCTAAGGCGGCAGTCTGAGTGCATAGATCCGAGTCAAGAAGGGTAGCCATCTTTATTGAAGCGTTAAAAAGCGTATGCGCACATCCAGGGTGACGAGGTTGTCGTTTGTCGCCAGGGATAAGACAATTCCAGAATACGACTACTTTTATCATGATAAAGGACATGTGTTGCGTGTTCGGCTCACTCAATACTGTAAATGGAGCTAAACAACTTCTCGCGGCTTTCTACAGAAAGGATACTACGGCTGGCACATACATGCACCCCTTGGATGCGCGTCGTGACATACAAACAGATATATCGGATTCCAACATCTCTCTGATTCGGTTCATCAAGGTGCCCGTCTGGGTCGTATCGCCGCATGTGGTCGCATGCCCCTCAGTTACCACTCAAATACCGACACATGAAGCTTCTCAGTGATGGTGTTTCAGCAGACCTGTGCGCGCCCATGCACCATATGTAAAGTATGGCATTATCAGAGAGCATGTCAAACTTGCCAAGACCTGTGTAAGTTCCTGTGATACGAACGGTGAGTCCTGATGGTTACTCGGTGTTTCTGTTCCCGAAACCGACTTTCCAGGTGATTTGTGTCTAGTATAACACTCACTCTAGGCCCATTACCACTCCTTTACTGATCCAAAGCGCTCTGATTTCGAGGCATTGGACGGGGCTGCACTCCTCCTGCCCTTCCTCTCTTTTAATATGTTTCCATTTCATCTTTTTTCTCTTGTGGTCGTTTTATATCCGACGCTTATCCATGCAGATTATACCATCGATGATAGTAACTACTCGACGCTCAAATTCTCTGAAAATCCAGCTGGTCCGGTGTGGGGCCCATATGGCTCTGATACTGGAGAGGTGCTCGAAATTCGTTTGCCCAACGGGACCATGCAGACTATTGATGCAACTCAGTGCTACGACGGCACATAGTGAGTACTTCAGTGCTCTGTGCACCCGATCCTTATACTCAAGGTGCTTACGAACGCCACCTATATAGCACTTGTAAGTCAACGGGTAACTGAGCATTGTATACTTGGAATTCACTCGACCTACAGACGCGGCATGTTCTTCGGCAAACAATTGTGCAGTGCAGTTCTCATTCACAGGTATGTCATCCAAGTTTTCTTGTCTGGACGAGAGTGACTCTACTCCATTCTCTAGGTTCTGGGGTAACCATATATGTTTTACGAGCTGGACCACAAGGCATCTCAGCCTCCCTTTCCATAGACTCGGGAACGGCAACAACGGCAACCCTCGATGCCCCCCCACCGCCGCAATACTATATCCCTCGAGTTGTCCTCTTCGATGTACAAAACATACCATCTGGAACACACACGGCCGTAATGGCGGTATCAGATTGGAATGGCGGCTTTAGTGGCATGATGCTGGACTATATCGACGTTAATCAAGCGCAGGTCGCAAGTCCAACAACCAGTTCAAGTTCAGCCCTGAGCCCGAGCTCAAGTGTTACCCAATCCTCTTCGCCTTCAATGCTGTCGCCAACGTCAACCGGCTCGCCGGCCGAATCACAACAAACTAGTTCAACAGGAGCCCAGACAGATTTTGCAACTTCTGTTGTGACTGTCCTCTCCGTCACACCAGTACATTCTTCTCAGTCATCGGGATTGACAGCGCTTCCGTCGGGCACATCGTCTGGGGATAGCTCCGGGCCACCCAACTCTTTGTCTTCGACTTCAAGAAAGTGAGGCCCTTCCCGCAAGTATAATTGATTCAAAGCCTAATGATGTCCTTCCCCAGGACCAACGTCACTGCTATTGCAGGAGGTGCCGCGGGGGGTGTTATTGGCCTGCTCGCACTCCTTGCACTGACATTCTGCTACTGCCGTCTGCGTCTCCGCCAACGTCAAAAGGCATTAAAGGAGAGACCCAGCCCGTTCCTGTTGCCACATCCCGAAGTTGGGTACACGACTATCGATCCTGACCTCGCAGACCCGTTCGCTGCACCATCCATAAACCAACTCCCTGAAATAGCGTATCCTTACCAAACATCCACACCCAATGTCGTCACTCGGAATTTGAGGAGCTCAAGTCCGATAATCAGCTTCTATCACGGACGCGGTGCGTCGAGCAGCAACATCAGTGGCACGTCGTCTGTGCGAGTGTCAATCGGCGCTGCGGGGGCAGCAGCAACATCCCGGGACCAAAACTCGCCAACGCCAACGCCAACTCAACTACACTCGCCAGTGTGTCCTCCAGGCGCCGTCAGCTACCCAAGTGAGAAATCACGGCGTTTCTCGGGCACCGCGATACGCAGCCCGCGGCAGGACCCGAGGGCAAGCCTGAACGCTGCCGGTGCGCGTCCGAATGAGGTTTTGACAGATGAACAAGCGGACTTTGTTAATAGTCTGTTCAACAACAACGTTCCCGCGCCGGTCGTCGCACGCGTGCTCGAGCGCATGCTTGCGAGTCCACAAGGCGCGAGCAGCGTCAGTGTTAATGACCCAGAGGTGCGCGCGCTCGTCGACCCGAGGAACTTGGCCCCGTCGTCGCAGGCACAGATGCAGACGCAGTCCCTCGCACTCGGGCACGTGTCACGGCTGCCAACGGTGAGTGATCGTGGGGACGGAGAGACGGCAATAGGCACAGCACCACCCAGCTATGACCACGTACAGGCGCAGTGACGTGATGTGCGCCTGCTGTCGGATATGTCGATCGTATTGTTTCTCTCGTTCGCTTGCTTTTTGCTACGCGTTTGTACATGGTATCGGTTAGGTATCTGGGACACTTTTGGACAGCTTATCCATAATCATATAAAGCACATTGTGCCATATTAATCGTAGTCGTAGACATCCGTGAGGATCTGATAAATAAAAACTTGAAATTGATGGTAGAGGATACTTGAACAACATTGACAGCGAGGGTGTGAAGTGTCGGCGATTGCCGATACTATCTCGGCTGGTGCGACACGCACGTTCGGCATCCAAGCGTCATATAAGACGCCGACGAGCAACTCCAAACCTCACTCGATGGCCGCTGTCTCGCACAGCGTCCGCCAACTGAGGCAGGGCATTGGCATACCCAGACGTGCGCCTGTCCCCGCCCAGGCCTCGAGGGCGATACACATTCCTCCCCGTCCTCCCCCATCCGCAGCCCAACGCATCCTCTCCGAGACTCGCGCACTTGTTTCCCGTCTCGTCTCCAGTTTCTCCCACTCCCTCGCAGCCCCACCCCGTCCCTCTTCCGTCCACCTCACCCAGTCCACCAATTCCCAAGGCATCAATGCCCACTTCTCTCTCCCTGTACGGCATGCACTCTCCCGGCCTTTCTCTCCCCCTCGCCTCCCAAGGCCCCCCGTCGTTCCTGCGAACGTCACACAGGTTGGTCTTGGCACGGCCCGCGCATTCCACTCTGGTCGGCCCATCTTCCAGAACATGGTCGACAATGTTCCTATCGCTACTAGGGCCCTTTGGGAGGCCGAGTGGGATGTCAAGATGAAGAAGAAAGAGGCTCGCAGGATGCGGCGAGCAACCCAGAACAAGGCAATCCCCAAATCTCAGCAAATGCTCCAGCCTAAGCCCAAGCCTATCGTTGCTGACCCCCAAAGTGATCCATTCGAACTCGACATCTATTTCCCCGTCGAGCCAACCCCTACCGTTACCACCCACCTTCTTGTACCACTTGCGCCGACTCCAACTGCCCGGCTCCCGTTGTCTCACGCTGATGGTGGCGGTGCACATCCACTGCTCCCGATCTCTCACCTGGCATCCGTTCACACTCGTCACCAGCTGCACTCGCTGAGGGTATCGAGCTTATTTGCCAGACTCGATTCCGCCAACGTGTGGGACGATCCTGGAGTCAACGTAGATGCATATGCCTTTGGCCCGCGCCATGACATACAAGAAAAGCAGTGCACCATCTTGCGTGTCACATTCAAGGGCTGGCATACCCGTCGTGTCCGTGCCATCCTTGGTGACAGCGCAGATGAGTGGTATTCGCTCGAGGAAACCCATCCCGATGGACGTCCTACTTTTGTTCCTGTGCTCGATTTGAGACAGGATGTGCGGACAAGTACGCGCTCCGAGTCACTCTCACTCGAGAGCTTTGAGCGTGAGTCGAGTTGGGCTTCCGAACGGGGGACGGACGACATGCATGCTGTGTTGTCTCCACCACCCATGCGAACCAGTGCAAGTGCACAGCATGATCTTGTTCTACCCACCCTCGACTTTTCCTCTACAGTTTCGGGCACTGTGCACAACGTTCAGCCGTCTCCACAGCCAGTGATCTTCTTGCGTGCCATGTCGGAATTGACATGCGATTCCCGCCCTGTACTTCCGTCATCCTCTGCGTCAACGGCTTCGTCCCCAGCCCTTCCGGTCGGCTCATGGGACTGCCCTACCTTGAGTTCATCCTTTCTAGAACGTGTTGAGGAACATGGTCGAGACGGGGCTGCAATGGATATGTAGCAGTCTTTACCACCCTCGCTGCTTTTGATCTATCTTTTTTTGTATCAATCTTGTGCGAATCATGCCTGATTTTACTTGCCACTTTGCGTTGGATTTGCTGTGTGTAAGTCTCCAACCGACGGTCTTGGCTGACACTTTGCTCACCTGACGTGCCTACAATCAGGTTGCTGTGCTTCCTCAGCAATTCGGTCTGACCGATCTCACTAGCATGAGTACCGCCCCGCACCCTTATTTGATTGGTGGTCGGACCCGCACTTTCGCTCGCTCCTCTACTTTGTTCCCGCTGCTTCCGGTCAATGGAAGATGGTGTCCATGTGGCATGTCACCCTTCTACTCTTGGCTACAACCGTCTTGGCAGACTATTACATCGACAATGCCAATACGTCCATAGTATATTCCATGGCACCTAAACAATCAGGACAGGCCTGGCAGACATTCTCAACGGGCACCCAGTCACTTGGACTGAGTTTCAGCAACTCGACAGGCAACTACACTATCCCCCTCGATGCCTCATATTGCTACGATGAGAACTAGTGCGTCCCCTTCCTCCCGTTTTTGACGCTAGCTCCGTCTGACTGCACACATCAATAGCGCTCGTAAGCCGTCTCCCTACTTGTCGGATGCAGAGCTTGATATCTTTCTTCCAGTGGGAGTATGCGGTGCAAACGATAACTGTTTCGTCCAACTACCCTTCACAGGCATGTAATTTTGGTGCACCGCAACAATATTGCCTTCATTCTTTATTCTAGGGTCTGGCATCACGATGTATGTCTTCAACGCCGGTTTATCAGGCATGACAGCCAGCTTTTCGGTCGACGATGGTACAGCCGTTTCCGAAACGATTCAGGCACCCCCACCCTCGACTTATCAGGTGTCAAACGTTTCCTTGTATAACATTCAAGGTCTCACAAGTGGAAACCATACGATGAAAATGACCATCTTAGATTGGAATGGATCCCCCACTTCCATGAAATTCGATTATGCCTACGTTAACGAGTCGTTTGTGGCACCTCCGGCGACAACTACAGCGACATCCTCCACAATAGCCACTTCAACATTTCAGACGACATCTCAGACGTCCTCATCGCCTTCTAAAAAGTTAGACCTTTCCTTTACCCAACTGAACACCGACTGATACTCTACTTTCCGTGTTTTAGAGTCAATTTGGGAGCTGTTATCGGGGGTACGCTGGGCGGTGTGACCATCATTGCGAGTGTCGTAATCGGATTCTTCTTGCGTAGACGCAAGGCACGGCGCCAAGAGGAAATTACCTCGGGCCCAACTTTCGGAGCAAACCCATTCGGATCACAGTATCCTAGCATCCCTCCTCCCCATGTGCGATATGCATCACAGGGATCACTCTTTGCCCAACATGGTGAAGCCAGTCCGTCCGTTCCTCCACTGCAGCGTTCCGCCATGCTCCGTGACGCCCTCGCGGACAGCAACTACTCCTACGAGCCGATCCAGAGGTCCCGGTCGATCAGCTCTGGGGTGGGCTCACCCATCTTGGAACCAGTCCATCTGCAGACCTCGCAGAACACTGATGCCGACCTATATGAATCTCACGTGGTAGATGCTGGCTCGCCGTTCTCAGACACCCAAATCACATCAAGCCACAGTCTTACCGCGGAACAGCTCGAGGTCATCGACCGGCTGCGCGTGAACAGGGTCCCCGCAGAAACGATCCAGCGTGTCATTGAGGGTTTCGCGCCGTCGCGTGTGCCCGCGGGCGGGGAACTCACCGGCAGCAGGAGCATCTCGAGTGCGATGCCACCTCCAAGCTATCGAACGCTCCCTTCTTAGACAGTCATCACGGAGTGTATTTTACTAGTCTTGTGGGTTCCGGTGTCGCGTGTTATCCCATTGCTCTCGGCGAATATCCGAGTTCATGGAAGCACAATGGTAGGATGTCCTGCATGTATACCACAATACTTATTTGCGTCCGAGTATCTTTCTTCATCACACACATCCGCACCGGCTTCGTTCCTCTTACCCATTCCCAACCGTCATCCGCGATGATGCCACAAAATCAGTTCTATTCGTCCGTCAACGCGCCAGCAGCACCATTATCTCGGACGCATTTGCCGAGTCGTATGCTTGCGGTGCTCGTATTGTACGGAAGGGTTTTGACACTAGGAGTGGGTGACGAACAGGAATGTTCAACCGGTACTCGTTGGACCTGAGAAGATCAACGGGAGAGGCGTATCAGGTGGAGCATCCCATGCTATGTGAGGGAGATCACTCGTTTCGGCTGTCCAGTGAAGAGAGGATCATACCATGCGACGTGTGAGATGAAGCACTACCAGACTGGAGGCTAGCATCTCTGGATGCGATGGCGCCAATACTTTAATGCGATATCGGTGCTAGATGGTGGCGGTCGTTGCAAGCATCACATCTGCTGTCGTGGAAAATCGGTCAACGTACACCTGGTACTAGTTTACCTGAAGTAGTGAGCAAGGTTCAACGCTCAGCCCCAAGACGGAAAACGTCGACTTTGGCCTATCTTAACTGACCTCGAAATTTGCGTTTGAATTAGTGTATCTTTTACGATCTACCTCACGTCGAGGTTCACACTGGCTCTGCTCTGGATATCACTGATCCCATCGTGATGTTGTCTTCTGGCTGGCACTGGTATAGATGTGTCTGTGCTAGTCTTCATGGTTGAAGTCGTTGCTGTACAATCGGAAACCAGCAATTCAGATATATGCGGGTCGAACATAATCTCGCCGTAGACGTAGGAACGATGCCCTGGCAATCACCTTCCAGTCCGCGGTTTGATCATCGCGCCGTCATATTGCACAGACTCTGACGACGGGACGTTGACACGGTCCACGCCATTGGTTATGTAAGCATCTATATTGTTTCTTGAAATACTTGCCATCACTCGTCACGTGACACTTTCTATTCACTCCCTGCCTCCAGCACGAATGGCCCTCTGGCCCTCGTCAGGAGGATATCTGCCAGTCAGCAGCTCTTCAGACTCACGCTTCTCCTCAAAATCACCGTGGGCCATGCTTCGGCTTGCCAGGAACGGCTCCACCTCTGTTGCATTCCTTGGCATAGCCCTCCTCACCGGCTTGCTTGGTGGATATATGCTCGCTAGTCCTGCACGCAGGGCTGAACTCTGTACCTTTCCTTTTGATACCCCCAGCTACCACAACAATAGCGGATACCCCGAAGCATCTGCTTCACAAGATACCACTCACCCAGATCAATCTGCCAGTGGGTCGCTACTGGTCAAAGACAACTTGGACCCCGAGGAACTGCGTTCCTTAGTAGCGGGGACACGAGGCTACTATGCTCGAGACTATAGCATGGGTTTAGGATGGAACAATGTCAGCCATTCTACTTCTCGATGTCTTTTCGCGCTGATTCAACTTCAGATGCGTTATATCATCGAGACTGCTCTTTATCATGGCTCGCTACTCAACCGTACGGCCATAATACCCTCGTATATATACGCTCGTTCCTGTGAGTTCGAAAAGTGAGTATCGCCATGCTTCCCCGAGCACGTGCTCAGTCATTGCAAAGTGCGGTTTGCGCTGCATATGCGCCAATGGTTAATCGAGGCGATGCCATTAACTCAGACGAGTGGCGGCAATTGCCAGAGGAACAGCAAATGGGATGGCGGGTGCCCATGTCTGTCATGCTCAATCTTACCCACCTTCGACGCTTCCAACCAGTCATCACCGTTGCCGAGTACCTCCGCCTTCATGATCTCTCAGAAGACCTTGAGCTTAGCAATGGACAGTGGGATACACAAAAATACCACCAGAATCCGAGCGTATACGATGCACAAGGAAATCCACCCAGTTTACACGTCATTGAGAACCAGTGGTACGATCCTCAGAACCTCAACCGCGTTGACAGACTGTCAGATGAGATGAAAACGCGTGGTCAGTGGGACCTACTTGCTGGTGATCCCGGAAGTGGCGAGCATGGTAGTTGGCTGAGCCCATCCAAGACAAAGGCATATTTGGCTCTCGAACAGGCCCTTTCTGGTAGACAATACGTTCTGAGCTTTGAAAAAGCTCGCCAGATACTTCACGGAAATGGGATTCGAGGCATCAACTCGGACGAAAGCCTTACCAAAGTCCTGAATGACAACGGTTGGGAGGTCTTGTACACATTTGATGGAGCGTAAGGTTGAAACTCGGGTTCTAATTCACCTTTTCTTACCTATTGTGCAAACCCAGTCTTGGTATGGATTATGTCAAGAACGTCGTGGACCCAATCAAGCAAGCTGCACCCCGTGATTCGATTCGTGGATTCGTGGACGATTACTACCATTTAACTGAAGATGTTCTTCTCCTCAGGGGTGAAATCCATTACGAGCGAAAGCCAGTAGGTGACATGCGGCGACCGGATGTGCGCGGAGCTCATCTTCTCAAAGGCTAGTTTGCGATTTGTCACCACGTCCGCGAGAGACACATTTGCACGACTTGTATTATTCCAGATACGGCACACTGACAGCGTCATGGCGCTGTCGGCAACAATGGCTCGACGAATGCAAGAGCTCGTGGGAGGGCGAATGTGGATGGGCGCACATATGCGACGCGGTGACTGTGAGTTTCACTCAGTCGCTTAATTAAGCCTATGCCTGATATTTGCATCATAGTCGTACGCTATCACTGGGCGATGCAGGCAGAATTTGGAGATCACCTTCAACGAATCAAGGACCATCTGGACAAAGGGAGAGATACTCTCCACTCTATTACTCCCAAGTCTTTGAGTGCCTACGCCATCCCTGATGTTGTAATCAACCCCGAGTTCATGCAACACCCTCCACCACACAAGGGTGACTTGTAAGTACGCGAACTTGTGATCCTCGTTCTATTTCATCTCAAAACCACAGGATCTACATTGCCACTGATGAGCGAGATCCGGGTAACCTTGCCTACCTTCGTGAACATGGTGTTGTCCGGGCTTCGGACCTCATCACAACTGAAGACCGCAGACATTTTGGCTGGCCGCTACTGATAACAGACGTGCTCGGTATTGTTGAACAGGAATTGCTGGCACGGGGGGCTTTCTTCTACGCACACGCCCTCAGTTCCGTGGCCGGGGGCGTGATCAACATCCGCGCTGCAAGCGGTGCTGATCCACATACAGCTCAAGTTGATTGAGCATAGTGTGTAGTCTTCATAGGACATTTTGTGTATAATCCAGGATACCACTCTGGCTGTAATATCAGATTTGGGGCAGAATGCTGTGAGACCCAGGCTCAATCACCAACTGCCGGCCCCTAGCTAGCTCCAGTACTCGACTCCAGAAAGCGCACAAAAGTGGTATTCTTTGGGTTTGGTTTTTGAGACGAGACTCAGCTTCCCTACGTAGAAACTGTAATCATTTGTACGCGCATAGGTAACCCCTGTAGAGGCGAAACCGCGTTTCACTCAGCTTGGCGACAGATTAGTTGGTCAGCGCGAGTGGAAGTATAATCGCGGTCCTGCAGACCAGCCTGCATCTAACAAACGAGCCATATCTTCCCAAAGAGCGACTGGGCTCGGTCGGGGTCTCCTTCGACCGTGTTTGGGGCGCGCTTGAGCCCTACAACAACATCGTACATTTGTCGTTTGGGTATATTCGCTGACCACGATGGCCTCCTGCGATGCTGGATTTCGGAAACACTAACCCAACTAACTCACACATGTGGTCCAGGGATTTCTCGGCCTACCTTGAGCAAGGGTTTGGCGTGCCAAATGGCCAGAGTCTCTGTCGCTCTTAGAGACGAGTGGTCACTTTCGCCAGGGTTCCAGGAACCGTCATCGGACAGGGCATGATGAAATTGCGCACGTAGAATTTGCCTTCTCTAGGTCAGGAAACCATAACCGAGACTTTTGTGCAATGAGGGGGTAGATTTTCATCCTGCCACTGAGGAACTTGCTTGGCTAGGTGGTCTTTGTGTGGTTTTGGGGGCGAGTTGCACTCGGTAAGGAATGGGTCATGAAGTACGCCTCTGCGTCGGTTTGCCCCTGGCTTGAAAATACAACTCGGATTCATATGAGGGATGGGCGCTGCTTTTCGAAATTCCAGCTCTTATAGACATTAGACATGACACACTACCGGCAGAAAACTGTCGGCACTAGTTGTGTTCCGTTTCTATCTCTGATACAATGAAGGAGAGGCACGTACGAGTTAAACGGGTATCACATATAAAACAACAGTCACCATACACAACCCCGCCGCCTAGCGTCTTGCTACCCTTTCGTATTGTATTCCTGACGACGGGAAGACTCTTCAGACGCTTCCACGAAAGCATTCATGTCGCGAGAGTTTGCAATCGCGTCGGAGAACCGAGCCAAAGAAGCAATGGTAGTATCCTCGGTTCCCAAAGTCTGTTGTTTGACTCTGGCCAACAGCTGTTTCGTTGCCCAATCAAAGTAGGCTGACCTGCTCGTCTCCCAGGGCCTTTTCCCGGGATCTGCCAATGGTAACTGTGTCAACGCTGCAGTCGATTCTGGTGTGAGGGGTGGAAGAGATGAAATGGCCGAGAACATGCTTTCCAGCTCATCAGGGATCTGGCCAAGCTCACGTAGTTGGGGTGATTCAAGGAATGACAACTGATCTCGTTGTTTTTCACTCCTAGCAGCGAGAGCCGCAGACCACCTGACAGACCGGGTTAACAAGCGTTTCAAGCGCCGTTGCTGTCCACGCCCAAGCAGACCAGAGTAAATCGCGAGCCGTACGAAGGCAACCAATAAGACGCACAGCATCAATCTTTTTACGCAGCTCATCGATCTCTGACATGAGCTCAATCTCTCTCTCCGGTGGATAGGTTAGATCAAGACCCTCTTGGTGGAGCACAACGATAGGCAAATCGGCGGGGATGGCAAAGATATTGCGCAGGGACCAGGTTTCGAAGAAGTCAAATGCAACGTCTGTATGATATTCCAGTAGTGTCTGAAATGCGACAAGCCCTTGCTCGATCTCCTGTGTGCTATCCCAGTCTTCGTTGATTCTTTGCCCGCGGTCGGTTGCCCAGCGGAACAGGAACTCCTCCAGACCATCGACAGCGTTGGTGATAGCTTCGTTTGCAAAGTTGATTATATCGTCAAGGAGAAGCTGAGGAGAAAACCGAAGGATTTCGGGGAGCAAGACGGAGGGCACGGTCGGTCCCTGCGCGTTCATTGTGGATCAACACCAAGTGAGTGTCGGCAATACCGAATCAAATACGAGTACACAACACGTCGCCACGCGCTCTACCAACACTTTGACTGCGTAGGGCTTGTGACCCGCCCAGCCATTGTTCTCTGAAACGTCGATTCCATAGGCTCGTTGACCCCAGTACAATTTCTATCATGGCAAGCGATGGCTGGACCGTTGACTCCACCGAAGCCCTCGCACTTTCCCTGGGTGAGTAATGAGGAACCACTCGTCCAACGCGCTTGGAACTCGTATGCTACAGTGCGTGCACAGGAAGACAAGCAAGTGCTTGGAGGCGACGAGTCCTTCGAGGGATTCCGACCAACGTTCACGTATCCCGTAAGAACAACTCTAGAAGTCACTGGATACAATGTTCTGATAGGACTCGAACAGATATTCGGGGAAGATGAAAGGATTTATGGTTACCGGGATCTTGAGATTGACGTATGAATGTTGGGTTCAGCCTTCTCCAAAAACCTGGTTAACGTGGTTATAGTTCCGTTTCGCATCCGGGTCATTGGCGCAATTTTTGTCAGTCTGCTATGCGGGAAAGCTCCCGGCGTCGTCAACGGTGGATGATGTAGAGGGTGTCCTAAGCTCATTCATTCCCCCGGGTACGTACTTTCCCCTGACAACGCGCGACGAGAATATGCAGAAAGTAATACAGGATATGAAACGGAAGAGGAAACATTTCTCGCTCGTGTTGAAGAGGACGCTACATCCTTTCACCCTATCGGAAGATGCATCCATTCGTATGCGCGCCATGCCATATCCTCATCCGTAGGGGAGAGCAATGTAGAGTACGAAGTATATCATGTAGGGTCCGGCCGCACATGATTCCGCTTGGGTGACTAAACGTTATAGGCTACCTTTGACGACACTGGCTTCCGAGAATACCACAGGAGGATGCAGATATTTATACTGCTATATATTGAGGCCGGTTCGTATATCAACGAAGAGGAGGAAGGCTGGGAATTCGTAATGCTGTTTGTGACCCGTTCATTTCTTTCAAATGTCCCAGCGGTTTGAGACCATACATGCAGATTCGAAAAACGAAAGCGGAGGGATGGGACTGCTACGTATCATTTTGTGGGTTATTCATCGCTGTACAACTTCTACTGTTTCCCAGAAAGAGTGCGATTGCGATTGAGGTGAGCATTGGCACGCATTTCGTCTCACCCCACCCGATTCGACCCATCTAACGAAAAAAAAAAGTCAACTTGTCATCCTTCCGCCGTACCAGAAACGAGGTCATGGATGTCAGTAACTGTCCAATCAAGGTATTCATGTACACTAACGCCGTTCGCAGCCGAGCTGTACACCACGATCTACAATTTCGTCAAGTCGCGTCCCGACGTATCTGAACTGACTGTGGAAGACCCGGCCGAAGCCTTTGAAGACTTGAGGGATCGTAATGACCTTCGAATGCTCCTTGCGAACGACCTGTTCATGAGTGAAGGCTTTGGAGCTCGAAATGCAACGGCTTCCCATGGAGGTGGCCGTGTCCAAAAAGCGAAGTCTCGTCCACGATCTACCCAAGGTGCCTCTGGCGGTACGAAAATCCGAGGAAAGATGGGTCCACCTGTGGACAAAGCGTGGTCGGAAAGGTGGCGCAAAGACCTCAAGATCGCGGGTGTAAGAACGTTGCTCGTTTTTCCGTGGATCGTTGACCAACCGCTGCCTGTAGCGACAGTTCCAACGGCTCGTCGAGATGCTCGTCATGCTGCACCTTGACCCCGCGGACGTGCGGGGCATAAGAGCGTTCCGACTACAGGTCAAAGAACGGCTTTATCGCTTCAACTTTGTGAGTGAACAATCGGCCTCATCCTGCATGAAATACACGGGCACTGATTGATCCCCAGGAAATCCTAGCTCAGATGGAAAAGGAAGAACGACTACAGAAGTTAGAAGAGACCTTTCAAAGTGTCCAACAGGACTATAAAAGGTTGTTGAGTATGGTCCGATAAGCATCAATGAGACAACTTTGCGATGGTCGACCTATGAGCGCATATAGTTCTACGCTCGAGGAAAAGTGAGATTAATGATACAATGAATAAAATACGGTAAGCACAACAAGTAGTAGATACAGAAGATCCAACATGTCAAAGCCTGAAGCACCAGACCGAGCATGCAAGATCATGGAAAGTGGAAGATACCAACTGTGTTCCCAAAACCTGCTACAGCTAACGAGTGGAACACCTGGAGTGCTACAACACGCGTGAATGGTAAACAAGGATAGTCTTCGTACGTTGGCTGAACCACTTCCGATGAAGGTGGCGGTGAGGAAGAGAGGCGACGGTCCTCGGTTAGAGAGGATATTGTGGAGCCGCGCAGGGCGGAGGTTGAAAGTTCGTAGCACCAGCACTCCCATCGATCTAGAGTTGCACTCGTTAACCCGGGGCAACGCATCGACAAGGTTGGACAAGAATTAACAGGCTTTTTCCAGCCTCCTGAACGAGATATGCGTCGTATGCCCACGATCCTGCCTCCAATGACATCCCATCCGCCTCGCTCACAGCTCGCATTACCGACTTTGACCACTGTGATGTCTGTCCGAGTTGGCGGTCGGTCAAGAGGACCAAGAGTGTAGCCCGTCTCATACTCATCTACTGGAACGAGCGTTTCAGATAAACGGCGTAATAATTCTTTCTCAGATGCCCTCCGGGTTAGGATTCCATGTCCAGAAACCGGAAAGGAAGGGATATCTGAATCGGACGATGTGCTCGCAGATGAGAATCTCCTGAGAAACGAAGATGAGGATGCAGCGCTACTGCTTCGCGAGCGTCGTCCTGGGCTGAGGGTAGCACCCACTCGAGGGACACTTCTGGAACAAGAACAGTGTCTGGACTGAGAAGGGAAATAAGCTCGATAAAAAGTAATGGCAGGGCCAACGGAGAGGGCGACCACTAAGCTATCCATGGGGAGTTCTCTACAAAGGTGACAGGACTCCAGGTGGATAGGCGAAAGTCGTAATTGGTCAACCGTTCCGTGCGGTTCAGCCATGACCAACAAACATTCGGAAGAAGCGGTGTCCCACAATGAGACCACACCGGCATCTGAAGCTACAGCGATGATAGTCTGCTCATTGTCCGCCAGTTTGACTCGGCAAGCGTAGACCTTTGCAACGCGATCGATTGGGTTACCAGCAAGTAGGTTATAACGAATGTGCGGCTTTGCTGGAGTCTCGGCGAGTTCTGCGACTTCTACGGAACCGTCATCGAGGGAGAAAGCCACAAGTAGACAACTCGTTGGTTGCACTAACATGATATTGGCTCGAACCACAGCTGAAGATGAAGCCGGTTTGATGGGGTATGAAGAGGGATGAGGATCAAATTTCCATTGCATAACGGTCCCACTTCCGTAACATACAAGAATGGTAGGGGGTTCGTGCGATTGTGAATTTGGCCCGGCTTTCTGTTTGAAGGCGACCGAGGATGGTCGCGAGAAGTGGATCTCGGTTACTCCTGAAGTGTTGCCCAACAGTACCAGTGGTTCGCAGTGTACGACATCCCTGCCGGAGACAGCACAGACATTAACAGTTCCCGAAGTAGTCCCAAACGCAAGGAAACTACCGCTGTCGTCCAGCGCGAGTGCAGAAACAGCTTCCTTGGCAGACGGCTTATATGATCTGATGGCTACTGGCTCTGGGTCCTTGGTGAGCCAAAAGCTCACTTCATTCTGTAAACCCACTGCAGCAATGGCCTGTCCATTTTTGCTCGATGCTAACAGCTCCACATCTGTAGCAAAACCACGTGGCAACGTCGAAAATAAAATGTGGTCACCCAGGGCATTGATATTTTCGGTTTGGTTCGCCAATGCCTTCCCGTCATCTCGGTTGCGCTGAGCTTCCAAGAGATCGGCATCCTTCAGGAGGTAGAGCAACAACGCGTAAAGGGGAAGGATTGTCAATGTCATGGGAACTGGGAGGATTTTAACGAGCCAAAACATGATATCCAATGTTGATGTTGAGGACCGAAGGCTCTGTTGAACGCTCTGACTGACTGTGCCAGCTGGCTGGAAGGCGACAATAGTGGGCACCTCGATTCGTAAATGTACAAGAGAATGTTCATCAGGATTGAGAACCTTCCATAGATGCCAAGATGGATCTTGGGTTTGGTTGAGTGGCGACTTGGTAAACATGGGAAACGGGGAAGAAAAGTTGATGCCAAGGTCGGCATCATCATATACACTTGGACGAGTGAGTACGTATAGCGTTGCCGTGGCCGCTAGGAGCTGACGTGAGGTGAGAACTCATGTCAAAAGATCTTAGGTAACACGGGCTCACGAGCAATAGGCTGATATTTTTGTTAGCACGGCCATTGAGCATAATCTTGAGTTGATGGGTGAGACGCTGGTGCCAGGAAGTGGGTGTCGGAGAAAAGGTTTCTCGTTGTTCGTCGGCCATGACTGGAGTCAAGCCTGGGTTTTGTCTTATGAGCTCGTCCAGCTTGAGTAAATCATCAGGGAACCAAACAGTCATGCGTGTGGGAACATAACTTGCCTCTAATCGCTGGATATCAATTGAAAGCACAGCCAAGAAAAATGTGTGCGCTAGGAACCAATGAGCCACGAGTACCACTACCGCAAATGTGCAGAACTGGCTGATGGCACCAGTAGAGCACCGCGCAATGGCTCCCAGCACAGAATTATAACCTACGACCTTGAGAGTGTTGGACAATCCAGCGCGACTCAAGCCTTCTGCTATTCTCTCTTTAACAGGAAGGGCGACGGACGTCCTTGTAACTGCATCGACCTGCAGAAGGGGAAGATGAACCAGAAAACCCCAACTATAACCTGTTTCAGTACCAGATTGAACATATTCTCTGCTCCGACAAAGATGATAACAATAGGTAGCAGGCTCCTAGCGTCTCCCAATGAGATCACAGCATACGTCGAGAAACAGTATAGACATACCATGGGACCATGGTGACTTTGAAGCGCATTAGCGAACAGACACTGAGACTAGTAATGGTGCTGGCAGCAATCTCAAACAAGGCTGTAAAAGTCAAGCCGATCCTAGTGTGGACGCCATTCATGCGCTTCATGGACCTCCTGACGTACAGAAAAAATACTCCATATGCAAGATAAACGAACGAAGAAATGGATGAGAGACCTTGCTTCTTGGAGAGCCCATGATCATACTAATGGGTATCAAGGCGTGTCGTTAACAAGGGAAAAACTGGACTGACCTCGAGGGCGATGAGTGTCGGCCCGATTGTCTCAGTAAAGGCATCATTGCCTTGGGTGAGGTCTTTTAAGATTTCGAGCCAGTTATCATGACTAGCTTTGTCCAAGCAGTCAGATTCAGGAAAAATGAATGTATGCACAAGAAATTTTGCTGAGTCAATGTTCGCCGTGTTTCTCTCGAGAGTCCATCCTGCGAGAACCATCTGAGGTGTGATAGGTATTCCAGCCACGGAAACATCGCCGTAATTCTTGAGAGTGCCCGGAATATTCGTGTCCAATCGAAGACGTGCCTCGTCATGACTCCAAAACGAAAGGGGACTGAATACAACACAGTCATTAATGCCTGAATCGAGGCAGGGTATGCCCTGGGACTTGACACGCTCTAATATTCGTTGTTCCAGTTGCAAGGCAGGTACTAGCGTTTGGCTGGTCAAAGCACCAGCGTCGTCAGTGGTGTTGCTGTGTACCAAGATGCGTTCCACTCGCAGGGTGCGGTCGGAGCCGCAGCGTGCACGGATCAGCTCGTCGTCAAGGGTTTGGATGTTAGTTTGGCCCTGCCAAAAGTTCTGAAGGTCCCGAAGGGCGTGGCTACCGAAAGCGACGTAATCTGCAAGAAATGAGTCGACGACATTTGACGTGGACGCAAGACGCGAATAAGATGGTGTAGACGAGTAAATGGCCAGCGCAGGATAGGAAAGAGACGTGATGACCACCGCAGACACGAGAATAAGACGGATCTGATGAGTTGCACAATGTCTATACCTGCGTCAAGAAAACTGGCGAACATGCAGTGATCCGTGACGTACATTCCGAAAGACCGCAAGGACGTGTCCGCCAATGTGCGTATTCGTTGGCAGGTGATAGTGGCGGACAAAAACAAGCTCGGGATTTTTCGTGCCATGAGCATACAGAATATTCGGTCGCTGGTCAGGTCGCTGAGGGCATGCTACGGGTTGCGGTGGAAAGTCTCACAATTTTAAAATGCACTGGCTGAACACGACTTGTTAACTATATTCTGTGTGTCACGTGATGTCATTAGCCGAATACACCTTCCTCACCAGAAGGACAAAATCAGAATCCATAGGATAGAGAGCAAATAAGATATGTCAGATCATGTGGTATGTCATTGTCCCTCAACGTCGTGCCTTCAGTTCAACCCTTAACCATCCCAAAAACCTCACATCAATCATCTCCGCGAAGCTTGTGAAAGTTGCACCAGACCGTGGAATCGCGTACGATAGCTCTCGGCATAGAGAAGGATGACAAGTCCGCTGACGAAATCCCTGAGTGGATGAATCACGTCAGAGTCGACTCTAACAAGGAACAGAAGGTCCGAACCAGCTTCGCAGTAGAGAGCGAATGGGATAGTCGAGGGCCTTCGGGATGGACGTCTGAATGAAAGATGGCCATCTGTCAAACACGATTGCCTTTGGGTTCGTCAGGGCACGAAGGCCTTCAGGACCACCTGTCCCAAATGATCAGAATGCTTCCCGATCCACGAATTGAACCGACCTACCGAAGCGCCCATAACCACTCTTTTTTGTGCCTCCGAATGGAAGATCTTGGCTGCAGAGCAAAAACTCATTTCAGTGCAAATTTGAAATAGCTACATGTTGACCTACTTCAACTGCAGATGACCATCAGAAAACATTGATCGGCAGCAATAGCCAAGACTTACGTAGAACACTGCGAAATCGTTGATGGAGACCATCCCACATTCCAACTCTCGAGCAACTTCCATGCATAAGTCTTGATGGGGACCGAAAACACTGGCTCCAAGACCATACTTGGTACCATTGGCGATCTCGATTGCTTCTTCGATATTATCATAGCGGATAAGCAGGGCAATTGGTGCAAACACTGAGTCGATTGTTAGTATGGGAAACACATTCCAGCGATGGGCTCACACTCTGTCTGTGCAATCCTTGACTTGGGATCGACATCACCTAGCACCGTTGCCGTGAAGTACGCGTTGCCACATGAGGAAGGATGGAGATACTTCTTGCCACCAACCTCCATCTGAGCACCTGCTTCATGTGCCTCAAAGATGAGGTTTTCGAGTAAGTCGAAGCGGTCATCCGTAATCATGCATCCGCAATCAACCGTATTGATAAACCCTTCTCTGGACGGAGCCAAAACAGATCCAACACGCAACTTTTTGGCTCGTTCTGTCAGAATCTCAAAGAGCTCGTCATACTGCTCGGAGTGCACTATCAAGCGCTCAATACCGATGCAATTCTGACCAGCATTTTGGCTGACGAAAATCAACAAGGTGATAACGAGACACGAGGCATCCAACTCACAAGATACCGCGCATCCAGACACCTGCCCACTTCTGCAAATCTGTGTCGGGGAGAATGATAGCTGGATCTTTGCCACCCAGTTCTAGCGTTACAGGGGTAAGGTGTTCTGTTGCAGCCACGGCTACCTAAAATCCCCGTGAGCAATTCATCAAGGGCACATCTAAGCCTCAGTACCTTGCGTCCGACCTCTTCCGAGCCAACGAACGTGATATGTTTAATAAAGGGTGATTTGGTCAGTACCTCCGCTTTGTCGGGCCAGCAACAAACGGTCTAGAAATATACTTGGAAACGCCTGATGAACCAGAGGCTTTTACCCACCTGAACTATATCCGCGTCGTGACCACAAGCCTCAAGTGCTTTGTGTATTGCCCCGGCGAACCAGTCGGTGGACCATACAACATGCTCAGAACACTTCAGCACAATAGCATTTCCGGCAAAGATGGACGCGATGATCGGCGACCAAGCATTGTGGAGCGCTACAGGCTTGCATGAGAAAACACGCTACCCAGCATGCGAACCTACTCACGGTAGTTCCAAGACACGATAGCACAAACCACGCCCTTGGGCTCGTATACGACTTGGGACTTCTTGTAACTTAGCAGCAGATTTGAATATCGTGTCTCGGTTCGTAAGACACGTTCTCCATGGTTAATCAGCCATTCTAGCTTCGAGCATGTCGTCAGAATCTCGCCGAGGGCAGCATCAACCACTAGAAAGTGAACTAGTTCATTCTTTCATCCTCGCTTGAACCGTACTGAGCTTACAAGTCTTTCCAGTATCACGGCACGCGACCCTCGCACAAGCCTCCTGGTTTTCGACGAGCCACTTCAGCAGACTCCGCATCACCCTGCGCCGCTGAGAAAATGTCGTCTCTGCCCAAGAAACTTGTGCCTGCTTCGCTCGTTGTATCTTGGCCTGAATTTCACGCTCGTTATCTGCTATGACCGTTTTGATGTGTAACGAGTTCCCGGGGTCGTAGCAAGTGATGTAATCCCTGCTACCCATAAAGTGATGAGGAAGGAGGTCGGGTTCGGTAAGATGCGACTTGAGGTTTGCGTTATGAATCCTCAACGATTCCCATTCGGGATCTGCGGCCTGAGAGACATCAGATAGGTGGCATGCGACGAGGATAGGCCATATACCTCAGGTGCATTGTGTCTGAAAGGTACGGCACTGTTGTGGGCCTTCTGGTAACGATCGAAGACTAGCCATATGCCGAAGGCTGAGAACACAGTAAGCAGGTATAGCACCTCGAGCACACTAGCCTTCGGATCGTTTTCGAGCCATAAGTTGAGGGTACGAAGAGGATGAAAGATGGCATAGAGAAATGAGGGCATTGCTGCTGTTCGCGCACTCGGTACAGGTGATGTCGTTGGGGAAATCAACCAGCTGAGGGATTCAACTCGACGCGTCAAAAATTCCATCCGTTAACGCGATCACGTGACTAGGATGGGAGGACGAATGATTATTAAGTGAAATAAAGGAAGTTACAACTCGATAAAACTTAAAAGGTTCTTCATTCACTCAAGCTTCACTCTACGAAAGTTGATAGAAAATGTAATCATAAACCATAGTTATCAAGTTCTTAGAGAAAAAATAATTCATACTGTCCGCATGAGAGCGGCTGCGAAATGGATGTGGCCTACAGGAAGGACTTAGTATGTTCTCATCATCTCGATTGGCACCGAATCATGACCTACCTCAACCGTGGGGGTGTTTTCTGTGGTGCCCAAAGTGGCATTCGCGCATGTGGCGAGAGAAATTCTTGAGACCACGGAATTTGTCACACCCTCTCCAAAGGCAAGAAGTCTTCGTAGAATCTTGTACTTGCTTGATACCATGAGCACCCTTGAAGTGCGCAGAGATATCGTTGCACGAAATCACAACACCGCAAGGCTCAGAGGTACCCTCGCTTGTCCATTGACAAGGTTTCATCACCGTGCACAGGTGAAGAGTCTGCGTTGTACATGGACATATCATCATGCGTGATTAGGAGACATAATAGAGCGGGAGTGCTTCAGAACATGGGCACACGGAAACGATATCTTGCATACCGGAAGATCTGGTGCCCACACCTTTTTTCCATTGGACCACGTCGGGTCGAGCGCATGAACCAGCTCGGACTCGTAGGATATCATGATTGAACTCGCGATGATAGTGAACAGAGAGGTTCTCAGTGCAGAGCGAATGTAGTGAACGTACCGATGAATTTATAAGTAGTATGAGCTCTCCAAAGCTCCAGGCATGGCTGTTGGAAGCGCGGGGAGGACAGAGGGACATGAGGCGCGGGGAGGAAAAAAGAGACATGAGGCGCGGGGAGGACAGAGAGACACGCGGACATGGAGGCAAGCCTGGATTGCAGCTCCATCTGTCCAACTCCAATGAAAAATCAAAAGTCGGGCCTTGGGTGAAATTGACTCTGTTGGCGTTCTTAGTGAGCACTGTTCAGAGTACACTTACTGGCACCTGTACCAGTGACGAACCACCCACCTCAACAGTTTGATATTAACGTATTGTGCTGTATTCGACTCAGATTGACAGAGTGCTAGACTGAAATCCTGCCGATTTTCATCGGACACAGATGCCTTCCATGGCACCACGCCAGTATGTCAATGGAGGTCGGGTCAAAGAAAACTTTGTAAGTCGCAAGGCAGTACTTGGCCGTTTGAATGTGCGTGACAATGCACTCCAAGGGCAAGGGAAGGGAGGAATGCGTAGTGAGCAGTACACTCCAGGGACACATTTCGGCACCCTTCTCAGCCCAGGTGGGAAGTTTGGAGGTCTGAGAGGATCCAAATGGAGTGTGCGACCGGTTGTACCCTGACTCATACCTTACCGTAGTACGAAGAAGAGACCGATGACCTACAAAGTGACAGTCACCTTGGAAATCTTGAACCTCCGATATGACTGGACCAATGTTCAGATCCTGGCATGCTGCACGTGCTCACTGTCCTGGTCAGCAATGACAATCAGACGCCCGTCTTTCATACCGATATTTCGACGAAGGCCAGCCAATCTGTATTGGACCAAGGCTACCAGAATAATGTCACAGTTAATGAGAGCCTGTCAAGTCGTTTTCGTTACCGCGAGATACCAACGGCTTCTGCCGAGGTATGAAGATGAAATGTACACGTATTGCATGTTATAATAGGGGAGCCCGGTAGACAGCAGATCCATGTCACTACCATCACTTACTGACGTTCACGCTGCTGATCCCATAGTCTACTGGCTACACATGCCTTGATGGATTTGATCCCAATCACATTGTAATGTGCTTGGCCCAGATGGACAAGATTGCCAACCAAAATTAATGGAAAACCACCGTGAGATGGAAACACTCAGATACTGAACAGGGCAAAATATGGCGTTTCGGGGAAAAGGATACAGTACAGGTGAGGAGCAGCCTCTCTAATATATACTGTAGCTAGAGATGTGACATTTGCGTGTATGGCTGGAATCCATGATGAATCCGACGTGCGCAGCCAGGGGAAATGAGAGTGGCATGCATTACAATTAATCTGACATTGCATCAAGACACTAAAAATAAGGTCAGAAGGTGTAGCATACCTAGTTCAGAGAGTAGGGGCGAAACAAGGGGTTTGTGTCGTTATCGAGACAAGCACAAGGATTTCCATGGTGTGACGGGAATCAAAAAACACCAAGGAACTCAAAGAAGTAGTACACAGAAGGAGACTATGCTGACAGTGTGACGTCGCAGCATGCGTATTGGGCCACGGTTGCGCTCATCGACCCCAACCAGAATGGGTGGAGGACTACGGGAGGGACTCGGTGTGTCCTCGTCATCCCGCTGACCTACCTCAACATTGGAATGCTTTTCCGTTCTACAATGGCCTAGGTGATATTCAAGGACATGGCGTATAGTGCCTTTACAACCACGTTGTTCGTGGCATTCGCCCCACATGCACCGAATCTTCTGGGTACTCCGCATCCCCTTAGTACCAAGTACATCTCTAAGATGCCCACGAACATCACGACAAGAGATGAGAGTACTACATGATTCGGGGGTATTCTCATTTCTCCATACATATGGTCTCATTGCCGTGCATGGTGGTGTATAAAACCTCGAGCACGCGAGCCATAAGTTGAGGATACAAAGCGGATGAAAGATGGCATAGAGACTTGAGGGAATTGCTGCTGTTTGTGCACTCGGTACAAGTGATGTCGTTGGCGAAATCAACCAGCTGAGGGACTCAACTTGACGCCACTCTTTAACGCGATCACGTGACTAGGATGGGAGGACTCGATAAAACTTAAAGGGACCTTCGTTCACTCAAGCTTCACTCTACGAAAATTGAATAGAAAATGTATTCATAAACCATAATTATCAAGTTTGTAGAGACAAAATTCATATTGTCCGCATGAGAGCAGCTGCGAAATGGATGTGGCCTACAGGAGGGACTTAGTGTATTCCATCATCTCGAGTGGCACCGCAATCTTGACCTACCTCAACCATGGGGGTGGTCTTTCTTCATTATGTGGTGCCCAAAGTGGCATTCGTGGGTGTGACGAGGGAAATTTTTTAAGACCACGCAATTTGCCGCACCCCCTCCAAAGGCAATAAGTCTTCGTAGTACTTGTACTTGCTTGATACCATGAGCACCCTTGAAGTGCGCAGAGATATCGTTGCACGAAATCACAACACCACAAGGAAAGGGGGTACCCTCGCTTATCCATCGACAAAGCCTCATCACCATACACGGGTGGAGAGTCTGCGTTGTACATGGACATACCATCATGCATGATTAGTAGATATCATAGAGCGTGGAGTATCTTCACTTACATTATAGGCCGCGACACCGGAATCATCGTCTTCCTCAATAACACTGTTTGGCTGAGTACTGCTTCAGAACATGGACACACGGAAACGGTATCATGCATACCAGAGGAGCTGGTGGCCTAATCTTGGTTCCATTGGACCGCGTCGGATTGGGTGCATGACACTGCTCAGACTGGAGGGACTCGTTGTGGCTTCGTCATCCCGATACGGAAATCTTGACCTACCTCAACATTGGAATGCTTCTCCGTTCTGCGATGGCCTAGGTGGTATTTGAGGACATGGCGTATAATGCCTTTACGACCATGTTGTCCGTGGCATTCGCCCCACATGCACCGAATCTTCTGGATACTCCGCATTCTCTTGATATCGTGTACATCTCTTAGATGCCCACGGACATCACGACAAGAGATGGGAGTACTACATGATTCGGAAGTACTCTCATTTCTCCATAAACATGGCCTCATTGCCGTACATGGTAGTGGGGCAATCTATGTTGCACGTGGAGATACTTGTCACGCATTATCAATAGATATGATGATAACACTTACGTCGTAGACTACATCGTCGGAATTGTCCTGAATGACATCATCGACCTGTGCGGTGCTTCAAAAAACGGAGACACAGAAGAATAACTTGCAGACACACTACAATACCGGGTGGGCTGGCCTTGTTTTTCTTTGACGCTATCTGCGACTCGCCGAGTACGTACCGGTTCTCGGATTCGCAATGTGCCATAGGCAAAAGCAGAGTAGCTATAACAGGGGGTGAGAAGACAGTTTCTTAGTGTACAACGAACGCACCGATGAAATGGATGCTGTCTTATAGTCGAATGGTGAGCAATCCAAATAGTGGCCACTAAACGGAGAGTGGGGAGCGGAAGACATGGAGGCGTGGCGGGCAGGCTTGGAGCGCAGATTCATCCGTCCAACTCCAGTAAGGAGTTGGAGGGGTGAATCTGGCATTGTTAATATTTGGGTGAGCGCTGCTTAAAGAAAATAAATTTAACGACAGTTCTCATTTGGACGTCCAAACATTACCTTGCGATCCGATGTATCTCCATTGACATGCTAAGATTGTGCCGTGAAAGGCACCCACTTCCGATCCAACTTGCGGGGTGATAGTCTGGCGCTCTGTCAATTCGAGCCGAGTGCGATGCAAAGCATAAAATATTAAATGGTTGGGGAATACACCATCACAGAGACACGTTTGGGTGACGAGTTGGACCAATTGTAAGATTAGAGAACAGAGGACAGTGGAGAGCGAACGCTGGATCGTTGTCACCACGACACCACGATGCATCTCTAAAAATGGAATTATTGATATTCACGCCACCTCGGATACCACGATTTCGTTGTACCTTGGTGGATTTGATACTGATCGCAATACGGTGTGCTCAGTCCAGGCTTAAAAGATTGCCAACCAAGACCAGTTCGACATTGTACCAGGACAATAACTTAATTGGGTGTGTGGATGTCCTGCAGGGCAACAAGCACCCCCTCTAGAAGGCCAGCCTCCAGGTTCATTTCGGACACGAACGTCTAACGACTTGGTTGACTACCAGACCGCTCCACCAGAAATGGCTAGCAGACATCCCCGTTGGTGCTAAGAGGGAGGTAGGGAACTGAGGAACGGTTGACAAAGCACTCCAGGGCAACGCCGGAAAAAATAAGGGAATCACCAAAGACGGGCCAATGAACGTCTTCATTGTGGAGGGGGCAAGTGTATTCGAAAATACATTGACAGCATCACCGAGAACAGACCAGCGGATATGCCAAGGCGTTGGAGGGCGGCGGTACGTGGAGTTGACTAACCTCGCATGCCTGCCATGGAGGGCGTATCTGTACAGGGCACAAAAGACGAATCTCCGCCATCTCCAGCTGTCCTCCAATCCGGCATGTTTCGGCATGATTGATGCCAAATGCCCCCTCAGTTCCGCCATAGGTGCCAACCACCCTGGAGCCAAACGGAGTGCAGGAAAGGACCCTTAGCTGTATGACGACTAATCATGCACGAAGCAAGCGCGGTTGCCCTTGAAGACTCTGCCACCTGTCAGAGCCCCCCAACTCATCTGAAGCGAGCAATATGAATATGTTATCGAAACCTAAGTACAGTGCGAGATGAGACGAGGCGGACGAACTATGTCGTTCGTCGAATCCTTCAGTGGATGGCGAGGAGCGGGACCCACAGGAGAACCAACTGCTGTGGGTGCCCACACGACCAGTAGGAGTGTACCTGGCGCTCTAGGCATATCTAGCTTCATGCCAAGCAGGAAGCCTCCTACGTGTCCACTCCATATCCCAACCAATCCATCAGTGGTCATGCACATTCGTCCGTATTCCGCACCATCCTCTTCCATCCATACTGCTCACCGACCTCTGCCCTACAACGTCAACTTGTCCTCGCACCATCCGTTGTCGTTGGCAATCATTTTAAGCAAGAAGTTGAAGCAATACTTAGTCAAATGAAAGGGCTTACCATACGAGTGTTTGGGAGCCAGGAGAGGGTCTAGAGGATGAGCACGGCATTGACGACCAGTTTCAGCAATACTTACAGCGAGAGGACGGCCACCTCGCTGCCATGCGCTGACGCCTCGTCATTTGTGGTCATTGGGGACACCAACCTCGTGTGGGGGAGCTTGTCTGTGTCACCCTCGTCGTCCTCATATTGTGTCTTAGTCACCTAGTCTGTCCCCTCTCTAAATTAGGGTTGGGCAGGGGGTAGGGCTAGCTCATCGTAGGGTTATAGAGCGGGTACGGATGCGGGTCAGCATTGCACATGCTGCGGGTGTACCGGGCAGGTATATTGCTTTATTTGGACATACTACCACACAGGGGCTTAAGTGCTGTTGTGGCAATGGGGTTGTATTCTAGAATATACTATACAAAGTAAAATATATCTTGTCCATATACCATGACTCCAAGGTCAAACAATCCCTCTTTTCCGGTGAAGTGTATGTTAAAGATTCCTAAGAGAGCCAAAGCAGCATATAACATACTACATACAGCTTCAAAAAAGCACATCAACAATAGTGGAAGAGATAAAGCACTGGCACCAAAAAGAGCCCCCACTGGCCAAGTAACTGGCCCATACAGTGGTCCAGGAATGCAATCACATAGTAAATTTTCAGTATTCATTCATAAACAGTATATATTACAGTAACTTCAAAGATCACTGCAATGCTAACTTCAAATGCAGGGCATGCAGTACCCTGCCAACACATGTGGGAATTTCACTAACAGTGACTTCCAAAATCATTGCAATGTCTAACCTTAATGTGATGTGTAAAGCACACCACCAACATCTATGAAAATACAGTGACTCAAAAAATTAACCCAATATATTGTGACTCCAGCTTGTGATAAGAGCCAAGAGAAGTGACTAAGGAGGCAGAATGTAGGAAAACACTAACCACACAGGGGCTAGGGCAAGAATGAGAGAATATGACCTAAAAAGGGCTCAGAGACTGAGGGAGCAGACCATAAGGAGCCAGAGAAGACTAGTAGTACAAGAGCTCAAGTCTAAGAAGACTTGAGTCTGGCCCTGCCATTATATTACTACTAGCCAAGCTATGCACAGCTTAACTATACAATGTATATAAAGTACTATATATGTCAGATATAGCCTAAAGTAGAGGAAAAAGGGTAGAGAAAGAAACTATAACACAATGTTTAGTACTTTTTTAATGTTTATAGGATAACTCCATAACAAGAACAAATAAAGCTAAAGTGTAAGTTGATGACTAATAGTAATCAATCAGGGCTACATGATAATATTTGAATTATATAATTCCAATCAAAATTGATCAAGATATGGATAATTTAAAACAGGAACTCATTGGGTTAATTATTTTGCTATGTAACAGAAATGCATAAACTGTGTATTTAGTACCTTGTATGGCCTCCCTTGGCCTTGATCACTGCTTTCAACCTTCTGGGCATACTCTTAATCAAATTCTGACATATCTCTGATGAAATATTATTTCATACTTCCTCTACTCTCTTTTACAACTTCCAGATCCCTTTTGATGTTTTCTCATACTTGGCCAGCTTTTTCTTGAGATGAACCCATTAATTTTTAATAGAACTGATATCTAGAAATTGTGCAGGCCAGTTCAGAAGAGAGATATTATTGTCTTCTATTTATTTCTGGATCTTTTTTAAAGTATGTTTTGGGTTATTGTTTTGCTGAAAATTTACCTCTTCAGGAATTCCACTTTTCTCCAGGCTAGGTAGCATGTGGTTCTTTAAAATAGACACATACTGATTAGCATTCATTCTTTCCTTAACCTCTGCAAGATGCTCTACTTTATTTCATCCCATATATTTTCATATTATGATGTTTTTATTTTTATACTTGACTATTTCTTGCATTTCTCTTTGAATCAACCCCTTTTTCTCCTCTTTCCAGATCCACTGCCTTTCATCTGATCCAAACCTGTTGATTTTAGTCTTATCTGACCAAAATATCCTTTTTCAATTCTCCACAGTCCACTTTCTGTACTTTTGTTAAAACTTATCCTGAGTATGAATATACTGCTAAAATATATATCAATCTTCTTTCTAAATAAAGCCCTTGTTGCTAGGGGGCAAAGGTCAGGTTCCAGCACCTTAGTGGTGCACAAACCTGAGGAAAGGTCATACTCTAGAAACTCCAGGGATATTCAGAGACTTTCAGAGAGATTCAGGAAGGATTGGTTGATTGGACAGGACTCAGCTTCACCTTATGTGGTGCACCCTTGTACTTTCTGGTGTCCCAATTTACATAGATGTTGGAGGTAGGAAAGAGGACTATCTTAGTGCTCAACAAGAGGGACAGGTAGGATAAGAAGAGTTAAGCCTAGTCATGAGGGTGGGACCTTATGACTCCTTCAAGGATATTGCTTGACTCCAGAGGGTCAGAGTGAGCCCAAGGGCTTGAGCAGAGTAAGAACAATAACAAGAGGATATTTATGTTGATATTCATACTAAGGTACAAGATACAGGGCTATAGTACTTATACCTCAGAAAGGCAGAACTATCTAGGAGTATAGCAAAGTGAGACAGATGCAAACTCAGAAGTGAAGCAGATGTTTAAATATCTAAGAAACAAATGGAGATGTCAGGAAAGACAATGTCCAATCATGTTAGACTGAAACTGAAGGGTGACAGAATGAAATGAGGGAAAACAAGGAACAGAAATGGAACAAGAATAGTAACAATACTGATAATAGTAACTGAGAGCAGAAACAGTAACAGAAGTATACCAGAATGGTCTGGAGATGACAAACTTAAACTAAGGTAGTACTTAACTGGAATAGAAATAGAACTGAAAATGGAATAGGGCAGAGCAGGAGTGAAGGGCTGGGGGAGCATATACCAATGGAGGGGTGGGAAGCATATATGCAAAGCTGGGGCAGACTGGAATGGTGACAGAGGGCCAGAGTTGCCTAGAGAAGAGTCAAAGAGCTAGAGTAGCTTACTAAGTATGAGGACCAGTCATAAGCTGGGTTGGGATGGGGTTGGAATTGGGTCAGAGGTACAGGATATGATAACTTTAGAGTAAAGGTCAACCTTCTCTACCTATGCCTTGCACTAAACAAGAGCTTTTTCTTTATCATAGCCTTGAATAAATGTTTCTTAAGAATATTCCTGACAATTTGAGAGGTGACTGGATGGGAAATGATGGTGTTGATATTAAAGTAGACTGGATAGCATTGGCAGCCCTGCCAGTTCTGGTTTATAAGCAAATAGAATGTTATTCTATAGAGAAAAGCTTAGAGGAATAATCAGAAGAGGGCATTTGGCAATTGAAAAGGATATTATGAAGAGTTCTGATAATAGTAGACTTTCCAAGACCAGTTTGCTGGGCAATAGAGTAAGTGAAATAGCCATGAGAAGCCAAAAAAAGAATATTTTTCTTTTGAGCAGAGAAAATGAGATATATAGTGAATTATAGAGTTGTAAGGCATTGGATGTGGTTATATAGCACTGGAATGTACTGCTCTATGGCTATTAAACACTGCCCAATAGGCTGTGTGCATTGCCATTAGGCTGTTTATGCATTTCCATTGCATAGCAAAATAATTGATCTAATAAGTCCCTGTATTAAATTATTCATATCTTGATCCATTTTGATTGGAATTGTATAATTCTAATATTGTTATGTAGCCCTGATCATCTACTATTAGTTATTAACTTACACTTTAGCTTTATTTGTTTTTGTTGTTGAGTTATTCTATAAACATTGAAAAAGTGCTGAACATTGAATTAATTTTTTGAGTTACTATATCTTTTAGCAAAACAATGACTTCAAACATACCTGCAAAAAGATGGTGAATTGGCTAAAGGAGCAGGAATTCATTACTATGATCTGGCCTGCATAGTCTCCTGATCTAAATCCCATTGAACATCTTTGGAGTTATTTCAAGAGAAGACGTGCAGAGTATGAATGTCCTTTTAATGGGATTTATAAGTTATGGCAGAGGATTGAAGTGAAATGGAAGAAGATACCAATTGAAAAGTGTTAGAAGTTGATTAAAAGCATGTCTAGAAGGGTTTAGGCAGTTCTTAAGGCAAAAGAAGGCTATATCAAGTACTAATATATTCAATATATCTTTTTGATTTTAAAAGTAACAAAATTGTTGCAATGATATTATTAATTTGAAATGGATGTATCTCCACAGCCACTGGACCAAATTACATAATTCAGGGACCAATGTGTAGCTAGGAGTGTGTATGTCCTTTTATAACACTAAAGCTAAGTGATATTTCCATAGGTGTTGGTAGTGTGCTTTACACATTACATTAAGGTTAGATATTGTAATGATTTTGGAAGTTACTGTAGATTTGATAAGATCAAAGTTAGTACTTGCCAATGGCTACAAGATGGTGCCTGGATCAGATGACCTGAATCAAGGCCTGCAAAAATATAAAGATTTCAATATAACAATATCATTACATGTTTTCTCTTTTTTTTTCTTGTCTTTGTTATAATGCACTTTTTCATTTGCTACTTTTTCTTCATTTTTGATGCTATTCTGACTCTTCACCTTGTTACACTATGTAACCCTTTCACATCTTCACCATTTTACCACTTTACATTTTCACTCTTTACATTTTTATACTTTTATATAATTACAAGTCTAAACCACTTTTGTTACAGATGATCTTGTGGACTCTTGTTATATCCCATAATTCTAACCCAATTCTAACCCAGCTTATACCTGATTCTCACACCCAGTAAGCCACTCTAGCTTTCTGACTCTCCTTCATGCAACTCCAGCCCTTTATTATCACTCCAGCCTACTTCAGTCATGCTTATATACTTTTTACCCTGCCATTAGTATAAGCTTTTCCAGTCTTCCATTTTTGTTCTGCTCTAGTCCCAGTTTTAGTTCTATTTTCTGTTTCTAGTTAAGTACTACCTTAGTTTTTATCTTATCTTCTCTGGACTATTTCACCACAATTCCACACCTTGTCCCACTCCTGGTTACTATTACTATTACTATTACTATTACTGTTTCTCTCTTACTTCCTCCTGCCATTCTTTAGTTTTAGTCTGACATGGTTGAATGTTGTCTTTCCTGACATCTCCATTCATTTTTTAGATACTTAGGCACCTGCTTTACTTCTGAGATTGCACCTGTCTTATTTTGCTATACTCTTAGATGGTTCTGCCCTTCAAGGTATAAGTACTGTAGTCCTGTATCTTGTATCTCAGCATAAATATTTGACAAAAATACTCCATTTTGACCTTGACCTTATTTTAATTGAGCTACTCAGCTTACTCTCTGACCCTCCAGATCTGCTCAAGGCCCTACTCTTGTTATGACTAGGCTTAATGCTCCTTGTTCTGCCTGTTTCTCATGTTGAGTGCTGAGACTGCTCTCCCCTTTATATCTGATCCCTCTGTAAATCAGGATACCATGAAGTGCAAGGGCATATCATATAAGGTAAAGTCAAGTCCTGTTTGATCAATAAAACCCTTCTCAACTCTTCTTCAGAAACCTCCAGACCTTTTTGAAAACCTCTGGAGTTTATACTCCTGCAATAAGAGTTTCATTCATGAACCAAAAAGGATATAGTTTTGATAACTCTGTATGCTAACTCTAATCCAAAGTGCCTTGGGATTGTGCTGGAATTAAAGTCAGATTTGAAGTAGAGTGGAGGTGAAAATAATAGGTGTCTACTCTAGATGGAATAGAACTTAGAGATAAGAAAAGTACTCAGGGTAGCTAGATCTAAGGAGCATATATCAAGAACTGGCTTGCTTATTGAAATAACTAGATATTTAAACAAACAAGTGTTTAAAGCTGGATATTATGGTATTAGATAAAATATGTGCTTCCTAACTTTAACTAGCCTGCCTTGAGAGGGTACAAGATGATTTGGTGTTGGATTTAGATCAAATAGATAGAGTAGGATGAAGTTACTTAGGATAGCAAGGCCTGAGGAGCCATTGCACTAGTTTCCAGAGAAAGCCCTTTATTGGCAAGAGCTAACTAGAAACAAAGACAAAGTATAAAATACAAGTGGTTAAGGCTGGAGGCCTTGTACTGAATCTCACTAAGTATTTACACCTATCCTATTGATGCATAAACCATCTCTGGGGCAAAGGGATATATAAAGAGGCTATGTAGAATGAAAGTGTGTCATATCCCATATCTCTGACCCAAATCTAACCCAGCTTATAACTGGTTCTTATGCCCAGTAAGCCAATCTAACCCTCTAACTCCCTTCCAGGCAACTCCAGTCCTTTATTACCATTCTATTTCACCCCAGCTACACATATATATCTCCACCTTTCCATCAGTACATGCTCTCCTGGCCTTTACTCTCACTCCACTTCACTCTATTCCATTTCTCATTCCATCTCTGTTTCTAGTTAAGTATTACCTTAGTTTTACTTTACCTTCTCCAGACCACTCCACTATAACTCCATATCTAGTTCCACTCTTAGTTACTGTTAGTATTCCTGTTCCTGTTCCTGTTCATGTTCATGTTTTCCTTTTACTTCTTCCTGTTTCAGTTTGACATGATTAAATATTGTCTTTCCTGATATCTTCATTTGTTTTTTAGATATTTAGACATCTGCTTTACTTCTGAGTTTGCACCTGTCTCACTTCACTACACTCTTAGATAGTTCTACCTCTCTAAGGTATAAGTACTGTAGTTCTGTATCTTATATCTCAGTATGAATATTAACATAAATACCCTCATTTTGTCATTATTCTCACTTTAGTTGAGCTATCCAGCTCACCCTTTGATCCTCCAGGGCTGAACAAGATCCTTGAAGAAATTGTAAGGCCCCACTCTTCTAATTAGGCTTGACTCTTCTCATCTTGCCTAGTTCCCCCATATCAAGTGTCAAAAACACCCTTTTCTTCTTGACTGATTCCTCTGTAAATTAGGACACTGTGAAGTGCAAGAACACATTACATAAGGTGAAGCTGAGTTCTTTCCAACTAGCACAATTTATCTTGACCCTTTGCTAAAGACCTTCAGATCTTCTGGAAACCTCTGAAGTTTAAGCCTGGATTATGCTGATATAACAAAAAGGGTATAAGTTTTTCATAGTTTATGCTGGTTTTAACAAAGTGTTAGGATTTAGGGTAAGTGGAGATTAAACCATACTCTTAGCCATGAGACTGAGAAGATCCCATTTGAATCTCTGCCATGATTGCATCTTGATTTTTATCTGGATTGAGATCTGATTTATTGAAGATTAGATTGAAAGATCTCTGTTATCTGAAATGCTAGATTCAATCATAAGTGTAATTCAAACCTAGATGGGGGAACTCTAATTATCAACTTAACCATATCCTAGGGTTATTCCTTGTTTGACATAGGATTCTCATAATCACATGACTCTTGTGTTGCATTTGCAATACTATTTCCTTCTTAAGAGTGAGATTTCAAATTACCTAAGTCTTTTTCTGACTTCTTGTACCTATTATTGAAATATGATCTTGTTAATCTCTAAAACTCTGAAAATAAATAGCAAAAAGAAAAGAAAGAGTGACATAGGCCAAGAACTTTGAGGGTTTGAAAAGCATGAAAAAATATTCTTTTTTGATTGATTTCTTGGACTTCTTTGTTATCCTTCATCATTAATGATATCTTCTCCTAGAAAAGGGGATTTACTATGTTTACCTATTATCTCTACTATCTTCTCTTCAGGTTTTATTGTCCTAATGAAACTCACATTGAAGTAAGCATGCAAATCTTAAGCAAACAATTACTTCTCTTTGGAAAAAATTGATGAATTTCAATGAATTTTCAGGAACTGAATACTTTTTTTTGCTCTTCAGAATAGTACTGGCATGTTTCAACCAGGCTCTTGCTTCAACACATCTCAAATCAACTAGATGACTAAGTAATAAAGTATTAAATAAACAAGGTTATTGGAATTAATAAAGTGTGACCCAGAAGTTTGATAACATAGCTTCTTGCATTACTGCCTCTGAAACTCTGAAAATAACAGTTTAAAGTCATGTCAAGGACTTGACCTGCAAAGAACTCAATCTTGACAATTTTCATAGACTTTTTATTATTATATGTGTCTGATTTCCTTCTGACCTTGCACTGTGACTACTTGAGTACTGTCTTGACAAAATCCTCTTTAGATTGGTATATCATAGTTTAAAGTCTTTGTGGACTAAGGGTTTCTCAGAAGAATCCATAACACCAAAACAGTTTAATATCTTGCTTAGAACTCTTGCTGACTTAAATACTAAATCTATCAGTTACTTACCTAGATGACTAACTGCTTCAACTCTAATGAAGACTGAATGCATCATCATTAGCTTTCACTTACTTAACCTTTCTTCTTGTCAAAACTCTGAAACAAATAGTTTAAAGACTTTTTGATCTGATCTTGCAAACTTTCATGAACTTACTTTGATAACTTCTGATTGTCACCTCATTCTGTGTTCTAAAGGGTATTGTTAAAACTTTCTATCCCACTAAAAAGAGACTGTTAAAACCTATACCAAGATGAGTATACTTTTAACCAGTTCCTCCTTTATAAATGAAACCCTTGATGCTGGAGAAAGATCAGAACTCCAGGGAAATCTAGGAAGGGTTTCAATGGTTGAATGGGACTTGGCTTCACCTTATGGGGTGTGCCCTTGCACTTCTCCATTGTTCTGATTTACATAGATGTTGGGGTGAATGATAAGGCTATTTCTATGCTCAACAGGAGGAACAGGCAGGGCAAGAAGAGTCAAGCCTAGTCATGGGGGTAAGGTTTTATGACTCCTTCAAGGATATCACATAGCCTTGGAGATACTCCAGAGTAACCTGGAGGGTCAGAGTGAGCCCAAGGCTCAAGCAGAGCGAGGACAATGACAAAAGGGTTTTCTGGTGTTTTTGTCAATATTCATACTGAGGTACAAGATACAGAACTACAGTACTTATACCTCAGAGAGGCAGAACTATCTAGAAGTATAATAAAATGAGACAGGTGCAAACTCAGAAGTGAAGCAGATGTCTAGATATCTAGGAAATGAATGGAGATATCAGGAAGACAATGTCCAATCATGTCAGACTGAAACTGAAGGGTGACAGGATGAAACAGGGGAGAGCAAGGAACAGGAATGGAATAGGAATAGTAACAATAATGGTAACAGTAGCTGACTGGAAACAGTAACAGAGTTATATTAGGATGGTCTGGAGATGACAAAGGAAAACTGGGGTAGTACTTAACTGGAGCAGAGATAGACTGGAAGAGAAATGGGGCAGAGTAGGAGTGGAAGTCTGGGGGAGCATATAACACTGAGGGGTGGGAAGTGTACATGCATAACTGGGAGAGACTGGAATGGTGATAGAGGGCCAGAGTTGCCTGGAGGGGAGTCAGAGGGCTGGAGCAGCTTACTAGATGTGAAGACCAATTGTAAGCTGGGTCAGAATGGGGTTGGAATTTGGGTTGGAGGTCTGGAATATAACAGGTATAAAGAAGCTTCTTGCTGCTACTTGCACCTGCTTCATGTCTTGCAAAGAATAAATCTACAGGTAGACAGCATTTCTTTGATTTCAATGAATTGACTTTCATATCTTTCCAAATTGAACTCTTGATCATTTGCTTAATCTTTGTTAGAATACTAATCAGCTTTCCTTGTTGAATACTTCATTGATCTTTGATATCTAATATTCTAATAACTGATGATACTGCAATTTCTTCTTTAACTCATACTTGCCAACTTTCTTCCTGGAATTACTTTTGATAACACAGATGTAGAACTGCCTCTGATAGTTTTAAATCATTTTGGATTCTTGTTGAACTTCCTTGCAACACTTTCTACTCAGAGAGTGTTTTCTCAAATTTCTTTCATCTAATGTCACTCTGTTCCTCTGATAATGACTTTTTTCAACTGTTTCTCTTCATGTTCACAGTGAATACTCATCAACTCTGAAAATGAAACCTCTTGACTATTTTCTTCATCAATTGGTCTCAATATAGCCAAACCAAGTATTAATTATGCAAACTTCTTCTTTCTTTCAGATGTCTTCTAGCAGATAAACTTCTTGATAAATATCCATATGGTCAAACAATGAACTAAACCACCTGAAATTCCTGCTAGAAATCTTTGAATAATGTTCTTCAACACTCAATCTTGCTCTCTGATAGTTTAAAGTCTTTATGAACTCCTGTAAATAAAAACTTTTTTGAACTTCAAGAGTAAATCTTCAAATCTCATTCCCTCTTCAGGACTCAGATCCCCAACTAACTTCATCAACTTCTTTCTATTCTGATAGCAGGTCATTATCATTGACCTTCTTGGAATTTTCTAAAATCTTTATCCATAGTACTTTGCTTGTTTCTACTTCTACTCATAACCAGAACTTTCATCTGCATACTCCAAGACTTGCTTGATCTTTCAGTTACTACCTTTCTACTCATCAAGGGCCTAGATGTACCCTCAACTTTTATCTGAGTTCACTTACTCAAAAACCTTCTAATTTAATGTCATCATGGATCATAATAGTTTATAGTCAATTTTGGACTATAGCTTTTCCAGAACCAAGTGTTAATCATTGAACTAGATTGGAATAAACTTCCATGTATCCTCCCAGATAGCTAGATGTTTTCTTCAGTCATGATCATTAATCTTTCAATCTTGTTCTTGACTCAATCCTAGAATATTCTTCATTTATAGATATTGCAGTCTCTTTCTAGAAAACCAAGACTTCCACTAGCCCAAGTAAATCTTCAAGTCTCATTCATAGCTCTAAAAAAAGACTATGTTACTATTATTGATCTTTAAACTAGCTTTTATCTTGATTTTTCAAAATGTTTTGCTAGCTTAATAAACTAGCCACAAGATATGAACTTCAAATCAATGACTTCATCAAAGTGGCCCAAAGCCTAAAATGAATGGTATGACTTTCTTCTACTTTTCCCTAGACAATCTATTCTGCAACTAAGCCTTTATATTGTTGGTACTTTTTTTGAATTGTGATTTAACAAATAACTTCTGAGTTAGACAATGGTTTTAACCCTTGTGCCCTCTGATTTCCAATTTCATATATAATAAAGCAATGAAGATGAGGGTTTGCAGTGAATATCCACAACTGGATGAATTAGACATTTTCCCTGCTACTTTTAGTCTGCAGCTAAGTCTTTCACAGAGATACTTGTTTTTAACAAATAAATAAATGACAAACTAGCTTGATAGATGAATTGCTTTATAATGAATTGGCAAACTCAATTTTAAAGCAAGGGTTATATAACACCCACAAACAGCAATGAAAAAAAGATAATGCTAGATGACAGTGATGTGAGCCACAGCAGTCAAAAGACTTGCACCCACATGATAAAGTGATACTCAAGGTGTTCTCTAGATATCTATAGAAAAGGAAGATGGACAGTTTCAAGATGTGCCCAGATCCTAACAAAACTAGATGTTCTGAAGCACTTTAAAAAGAGATACTCAGCTCTCTAATGATCCTAAATAGACCAAAACATTTTAAGGACATGCTTAGATCCTGAAGTTGAAGTTGGATACAGAATAAATGAAGTAGAGTGGTTTCAAATTGCTGGTGACATAAATTTTTTCTTTATCATGATTCACTAAAGCATAGTAAATAGGTTCAGCATAGCCAAGCACATCACACCCAGTCAAGTATGAGTAGCCTTAACCAAGTGTTATGATGTCAGACAAAGTATGTGCTTTCTAACCCTAACTAGCCTGCCTTGAAAAGGTATGAGTGAATTTGGTGTTGAATTCAGATTAAATAGATAGAAAAGGATGAAGTTACTCAGGGTAGCAAGGTCTGAGGAGCCATCACACTAGTTTTCAGAGAAAGCCTTTTATTGGCATGAGTTAACTAGAAACAAAAATAAAGTATGGAATATAAGTGGTTAAAACTGGGGGCCTTGTACTGAATTTCACTAAGTATTTATGTCTATCCTGTCAGCACACAGACCATCTCTGGGGCAAAGGGAAATACTAAATAAAGTAACTGGGCATTGTTATGGGTTCTGACTAAATCAAGAGGGAACAACCTTGGAAAATGCCCATATTGAAGAAAACAAAGGAGTGGCAGCCTAGCAAGCACAAAAGAACAAGGTAACAAGAGAACAAGATAACAAGTGCTCTAGACTGGGAAACCAATCTATGCCCTTGCCCTTTTTTATATATTGCTATCTACTATGCATGGACTAGGCCATGAGGAGTACTGTTACAAATAAACAGTTTGCTAGCAAAAGAGTTATATAACAAGCACATGACCATGGGACATTCTAGCCAAACAAGGACAAACCCTAGAATATGGTTGAGTTGTTATTTCAGAGTATTCCCCTGGGGTTTAGGCACAGCTTATGGTTGGATCTAGCATCTCAGATGACAAATGCATCTCCTGATCTAATCTCCAATGAATCTGGATTTTGATCTAGATGAGGGTCAGATCTAATTGTGGCAGATCTCTAGATGGGATCTCCTCAGCCTCATGGTTGAGGGCATGGTTTAATCTCTGCTTACCCTGAATCTTGACTTCCATTCTACATAGCTTCTTTATAATACATACTCCTACTGCATGGCCCATTGGTTATAATCTCAGTAAGCATGCCCTATGCCCTATTTCCTTATTTAGGATTTCCCATAACCCTGGAGGTGGTCTGTGCATACTTGAACATAGTATAAATAGTAGAGTAGTTCCTTGGTTTTGGCTCCCCAGCCTTAACCACTTTGTTATTCTGGTATATTGTCTAGTGCCTTACCAATACAGGCATTTCCCTTCTAACATTGTAACATGGCTCCTCAGGCCTTGCTACCCTGAGTCCATATATTGTTCTCTTCATATTCTATTCAATCCAAATCTGACAATAAAACCAATGCACCCTCTTAAGGCAGATTGTTTAGGGTTAGAACAGATCATTCAGAGATCAACACCATAACAAGTACATGAGATAGCTAGTATACAGAAAACAAAGCTAAATAAGGAAATAGGGCAAAAGGGAACTAAATAGAAGCCAATAGCAAATAAGGAGTAAAAAGTAAGAAGAAAGCAAGGCAGCAATGAAATATGACATTAGAGGGCTAGGTCATGACATTATAAAAGGCTATGCTACAATAAAATGAAAGATCTAGGCCAGGCTAGATTAGAACATATGGCATAGAACCATGATAAGATAGAAGAAGATAAGGTAAGGTAAAGGAGATAAGATAAGATAAGATAAAAGAAGTAAAAGGGGCTAAAGAGATCTAAATAGGAAATAATACTTAGCTTAGAGTAAAAATGAAAATAACCCTTAGCTAAGTAGTGCTAGTGCATAACAGACATAGGACATGTTGACTAAGAGTATGACCAAGCAGCCATGCAAATAAGGGATATATGAAGAGGCTATGTAGAATAAAAGTGTCAGAGTTTAGGGTAAGCAGAGATTAAACCATACTCTTAGCCATATGGCTAAAAAGATCCTATCTGAATCTCTGTCATGATTGCATCTTGATCCTCATCTGAATTGAGATTAGATTCATTGGAGATTAGATTGAGAGATCTCTATTATCTAAGATGCTAGATTCAACCATAAGCATAATCCAAATCTAGACAGGAAAACTCTGATTATTAACTTAACCATATTCTAGGGTTATTTCTTGTTTGGCATAGGATTCTTATAATCACATGATGATTACATGACTCTTGTGTTGTATTTGCAATATTGGAGAGCTAGAAGCTACATAAACTGGCCTATTTATACTATCTAGGGTGATACACAGACCATCAAGCATACCAGAGATAAATACAAATATGAAAATAGAGCATAGGGTATAATTATAGATTATAACTAAAGATGTCATATATATCAAGGAATATAATGGAAGAGAAGTACAAGAATAAAAAGAAAGACTTTAGGATTAACAGATACAAATATAGTATCTTAGTCTTGAGATCAAGAAGATCTTATTTGAATCTCTGCCATAGATTAGATCCATCAATCTAGATCTAGATCCAAGATTCAAGATCAATTGTTATCTAGATAAAATCCAAGCAATATTATTATCTGAGATCCTGCTAGCTAATTCTATGCTAACTCTTTAGTTGAGGAATACTCTAATAAGACTAACCATAGTCTAGGGTTATGCTCAATCTGGCATAGAAGTTTCACAGTTATGTGCTTGTCATGTAACTCTTGTATATGTGAACTGTTCATTTATAACAATTCTAGCCTTTTACATGTTTTTCTTATGCATTATCTCATGTATTTCTAGATTCTCACTCTTCTTTTGCCATTGGTTGGCTTACTATACCACACTTTAGAGCAGACTATAGGTACTTGGTCTATATACATTACTATAGCATATATAATGAGGCAGGCACAAGGCTGAATTTTCCCAGTTTTACATACTTGAGCTTTTGCTTTCACAAGTCCTCTTGACTCTCTATTCTCCTTGTCTAATTCAGGATTCTCTATCATCAAAAAACCCACTTAGCAGTAGCAGCCAGCATACACAGAGGTACCAATAAATTCAGAAGTTTAATACCAAGATCACATTTTAGTCTTAGCTTTTGCTCTTTACATATTATAGCTTCACTACTTCATTTTCTTGTTTTACCTTTCATTCTTAGCTTCTGCTCTTCTCATACTCTAGCCTAGCCTAGTCTGTTTTTTTATTATATCTTTTGCCCAAGTATTCTATCTGTTAATTAGTTGACTTAGTGATTATTTCATCAGTTTCTATCTGTTTTTATACAAATTACTTATTTATTGCATTATTATACTGATTACAATACCCATGCTAAGTCTGGACTCTTTTCATGTACTATAAAGTAGTATACAGTGGCTCAAAAAACTATTCCAATATTTGCATGTTTTGCATTAAATGCAATGGCTATCAATAACTACTAATTATCATGCTAGGCTATGAGTGTATGAAATGCAGTACTTGCTCTTGGCTTTCTATTGGTCCAATAATCAAAGCATTTGGTTATGTTTTGGTAACATGGCAATCATATCAAAATGACAACTCATTGGTACAGTTTTTTTACTTTAAATAGAATATGGTATTTAGTACCTGGTATGATCTCCCTTGGCCTTGATAACTGCTTGAATTCTTCTAGGCATGCTTTCTATCCATTTTTGACACTTCTTCACAGAAATCCTTTCCCACTCTACCACCACCCTATCCCATAATTAATAAACTCCTGTAGGTGCCCTCTTATAACCTGAAAGGCATATTTTTAAATAACCCCAAGTGTGTTCAATAGGATTAAGGTCTGGAGATTAAGCAGGCCAATCCAGAAGCTTGATATCTTGCTTCTTAAACCAGATTTGAGCTCTTCTAGAGATATGCTTGGAATCATTATTTTGCTAAACAATGATTTCATCTGAAGGAATTCCAGAATTCTTCATGCTCTGCAACAATTCTTCCTTCAAAATTGCCACATACTGTTCAGCATCCATCCTTCCCTCAACCTCACTCAAAATTCCCACACTATTCCATCCAATACAGCCCCATACCATGAGTGATCCTTCTCTAAACTTGACTGTATCTTTGATCTCCTTAGAACTTTTTTCCTCTTCTTTCTTTTTCCACACATATTCTTGTCCATCTGATCCAATCCTATTGACTTTAGTCTCATCTGACCAAATCACCCTCTTTCAGTCCTTCAAAGTCCAATGCTGGTACTTTAGAGCAAAGACCAACCTGCTTTTTCTATGGATAGCAGAGAAAAAAGGTTTTTTCTTCTTTACCACAGCTTTTAGAGAAGCTTCCTTGAGGGTATTCCTGACTGTTTGTGGGCAGATAGGAGTGCTAACAATAGAATTGATGAAATAAGTGGCCTAAACTGCATTACTCTTTTATATATACTAAGCAATAAAACTGTTCCAATATTTGAAATATATTGATTGTTAAACTAATAACATCTGTAGCTTTGAAGATCTAGCATCAAAGCTACAGATGTTATTAGTCCAAAAATCAATATATTCCAAATATTGAAACAGTTTTGTTGCTTAGTATATGCAGATAATCCAGATAAAGAAAGAAGAATGGATTTCACCCTTAGCTAAGTATTCTACTCAGTTTATCAATCACACTGTCATCACCAGTATCACAGATCACAATGTGATAATTGGTTACTATAAAGTGGGCCTCCCTCTCTGGATTATAAATCAGATTCATTTCATGAAAAAGGTCCCCACCACTATTAAAGCCTAAATGATCAAAGTTGCTTACTTCCAGGTCATTTTTGAATACTCATGCTTTGTCAAACAACAACAAAAGCAATCCAGGGCCTATGCATGGTTCTCCTTATCCACCCCCATGCCCTTTTCTCAGGTTGAAAAAGACCTAAATGTCATGAATGTTAATACTGTGAAAATTAGTAAATTAATCCCCCAGGAAAAAGAATATTGCATTAAAAAAAGTATTTTCCTTCACTGCCAGAAATCTGGCCACTTAGCCACTGCCTACCCCTTCTTTCCCTTTATCCTAACCACAACTGTTCCTTGCAAGAAAATTAAAAAGATCACTGCTAAAGAATCTACAACCTGGTTTAAAGAAATTAGTGATAATAAAGTAAGCAACAAGGTGGCAAGAGTAGAGTTGTCAAAAGAAGAGTCAAAGAAGAGGGGTTAGGGTTTTTAAAATGGGATATCTTTCCTATGTAAGATGCTCCCTCATTTTCTTGCATGCCTGTACTTGTATTGTCATCTAGAAAATCCATGTGTTTTCCAATCCAAGTTTTCCCCTTTATGTGCCCAAGCAAGGTTATAGCCTCTCATGCCCTTATTAATAGTGGTTTCCAGATTAATTGCATTGACTGGGAATTCATTAAGAAACACAACTTCCCCACTGTTTGCCTTACTAACCCATCTGCATCCATAGTATGGATTACTCAGAAAACAAATGAGATAAAATTACCCACATTTGTGACATTTGACTTATCATAGAAGAACATACTTAAGAATTCTTGTGCCATGTCATGGCTTGCAGAATCAACTGCCTTATTCTTAGTATCCTGTGGCTCCAGGCCACAAACTCTACCATTAACTGAATAATTTATATTTTTACCATTTTAGATTTAACAGAATGAACCACTGAGATCTACCATGCCAATGCCTATGTCAAGACTACTTATTAAGATCTAGAAGATAACATCATTATTGCCCATGATGAATATTTTATCAAGTATTTTAACTATAAAACTTCTGAACAATATGTTCTCAAGTTTTTTTATAAGTGGCATACTAGCCACATTATAAACTCTTGCTTCTTATTCCTTTCCACAGTCACCATAGTAAAGCTTACCACATCCACAGAACTTGCTATTGAGGTCAAGAAGGATAAACTCAAAGTTATTCTTCTATTAGAATATATCTGGTTTGCCTCTGTCTTTTTAAACAAGCCCTTAACTCTTGACCACTTGTTCTTTTTTCATTCATACAATCATGTGATTAATCTTAAGGACACATTTGTCCTTAAGATAGATATGGTTTACTTCTTATTATCCCCAGAACATTAAGTCACAGAGGATTTTCTTGAAAAGAATCTCTATGCTGGCAAAATCTGCCCTTTGAACTTTTCCCAAGCCATATACTTTTTCTTTATTAAAAAAAAGAATGGCAAGCTCTGCTCATGTCAGAACTATTATTACCTTAATAAGCATACTATCTGTGATGCATATGTTTTTCCCTTGATTTCTGACCTTATTGACAAATTGAAGTATAACTTATGCACTTTTCTTTTAAAGAAGACTGAAAAGAAAACTAAGGGCAGACTAACTCTAACCCTAGACTGGGGCCTGACTACTACTGGATAGGTCCTTAAATAAAGGAAATCCTAGACCTGGCAAAGAGAGAATGAGTTACACTTGTAAAAGCACAATAGGAGTAAAAAATATCTGTAAAAAATACTAGAATCTCAGAAGCTTTTAAACCAGGGCTCAAGTATCTAAGACTGGGGAACCAGTTCTTGTTTTTCTTGCTTTATATATATTTCAGGAACTAGCATACAAATCAGGTAATCTATATACACCAGTAGGGGAACTCTGACTAGAAAGAAAATAGGGCATAGAATATGAGTAAGAAAATAACTAACTATCTGCAATAAGCCATGAGATAATTAGAAATGGAAAAAAAAAAAGATGCTGAATCTACCATGTAGCAATAGTAAGGCTGGGAATCTCTGCCACAGATAAATCTAAGATCCATGGAAATAAGATCTAGAGCATTCTCTGGGAAAATCCAGGGAAAATCCAGGTCATGTGCTGTCATGTGATTTCCTGCAAGAAATACTCTGAAATAAAGAAGTAATTTTAAGCTAGGGTTTCATATTAGGGATTTCTTGTGCACAATTACTTGAGATCATGTGATTAAACTTGATGCTAAAGTGTTACTTTATAACACAAATCTTATAACATCAAGCTATTTATAAAATTCAATATATAATAGGGATATAACAATATTCATATTAAGGATGAATACCAATGAAAAGCCACCTTTATTACCCATAAGAAGCTCTTTAAACCCACTGTAATGTTTTTTAATTTGAATAACTTATCTGCTATATTTTAGTGCCTTATAAATAACTTATTCTGTAATATGATTGTATTACACACCATCAATCCATGTGTACAAGAATCACATGATCTATCATGTGACTGTAAGACTTCTATGCCATACAAGAATAAACTCTAGACTATGATTAGTTCTTACTTAGAGTATTTCTGTTAAAACTTTATTCCAGTAAAAGAAGACTGTTAAAACCTATACCAGAACAGGTATGCTTTTAACCAGTTCCTTGCTGAATGAAACCCTTGACACTGAAGGAAGATTATAACTCTGGAGGGCTCTGGAGGGCTCCAGGGGAATCTAGAAAGGGTTTCAATGATCAAACAGGACTCAGCTTCACCTTATGTGGTGTGCCCTTGCACTTTCTGGTGTTCTGATTTATATAAATGTCAGAGATAGGTAAGAAGGCTGTCTCTATGCTCAACAGGAGAGACAGGCAGGACAAGGAGAGTCAAGCCTAGTCTTGGGAATGGGACCTTGCAACTTCTTCAAGGATATCACTTGGCCTCAGAGATACTCCAGAGTAGTCTGGAGGGTCAGAGTGAGCCCAAGGCTCAAGCAGAGTGAGGACAAAGACAAGGGGTGTTTTTGTTGTTTTTATTGATATTTATACTGAGGTACAAGATACAAAACTACAGTACTTATACTTCAGAGAGGCAGAACTATCTAGAAGTATATCAAGATGAGACAGGTGCAAACTCAGAAGTGAAGCAGATGTCTAAATATCTAAGAAATGAATGGAAATGTCAGGGAAGACAATGTCCAATCATGTCAGACTGAAACTGAAGGGTGACAGGATGCAACAGAGGAAAGCAAGGAACAGAAATGGAATAGGAATAGTAACAATGATGGTAATAGTAACTGAGACCAGGAATAGTAACAGAGTTATACCAGGATGTTCTGGAGATGATGAAGGGGAACTAGGGTAGTACTTAACTGGAGCAGAGATAGACTAGAAATAGAATGGGGCAGAGTAGGAGTGAAAGCCCAGGGGAGTGTATAATGCTAAGGGATGGGAAGTGTATATGCATAGCTGGGGAAGACTGGAATGGTGATAAAGAACCAGAGTTGCCTGGAGGGGAGTCAGAGGGCTAGAGTGGCTTACTAGGTATAAAAATCAATTGTAAGCCAGGTTGGAATGGGATCAGAATTGGGTTGAAGGTCTGGGATTTGACAATTTCTTACTAAAGAGTTAGCATAGAATTAATTAGCCATCTCAGATAATGGTGATCTTCTAATCTAATCTAGATAATATCTGATCTTGGACCTTAGATCTAGATCTAGATTGATGAGTCTGATCTGTGGCAAAAATCCAGATGAAATCTTCTTAGCCTTAAAGCTAAGATGCTATATTAATATCTATTGACCCTGAAGCTTTCTTTTCATTACTATAGCTTCTCTTTTATTCTTTATTCCTGGTATGCTTGATGGTTTGTATACCACCCTAGATAGTATAAATAAGCCACTCATGTAGCTCTAAGCTCCCCAGCTTTGAGCACTTGTTTGTTTAGACATCTAGTTATATTAATAAGCATCCAGATTCTCTATCTTTGCTTCTTAGGCCTAGCTACCCTGAGTACTCTTTATTTCTTAAATCTTATTTTTATATAAGGGTAGACATATCTTTTTATTACACTTTACTTCCATTCAAAACTGACATTGAATCCAGCATAACCTCAAGGTAAACTGGGTTAGGGTTAGAAGGCAGTGCACAGAAAGCTGTATATAATAAACTGCCAAAGGCTGGCTGGTCATTTATATAAATGATTTTCTTATTTTCTTTTCTAATGCTGATACTTATCAGAAATGCACTTCCTATATTCTCCAAAGGATAGCAGATCTCCATCTTTACCTTAAATTAGAAAAGTATATCTTTGCTATATTCCAGGTAGAATATCTCAGAATAATCATTTGCCCTGGTAAACTTGCCATGGACCCTATCAAACTCAATAGAATTGTACAATGGCCTACTTCTTTGAAAGTCAAGGACATTGTTCTTTCCTTGGCTTTGCTAACTTTTATAGACAATTCATTTCAAACTACTCATTTATTGCTTACTCTCTTCTTAACCTTATCAAGAAGGTTTTAGCCTGGTCTTGATCTTCTGCTTGTCAAAAGACCTTCAACTTGCTTAAGACCATCTTCTTTTCATAGCCAGTCCTGCAAATGCTGGACCTTTCTCACCTTTTTGCCATTGTCACTGATATCTCTGCTTATGCCTCAGATGGCATTCTTTTGCAAACTAATGCCAATGGAGAATGGCATTCTTGCTTTTATCTCTCATAGACCTTCTTGGCTATGAAGAGAAACTATAACATCTATGACTGTGAACTTCCTGTGGTTATTTGCATTCTCAAAACCTGAAGACAATATACTAAGCAACAAAACTGTTCCAATATTTAATCTCAATGCAGTGCATGAAGTGCACCACAATTACACATGGGAATTTCACTTAGCTTTGGTAAGACTAAATATAGTCATTACTTCTGGCTAAAATCCATCTCTTTAAGTCATGTGATTAAATTCACAGGCTCATGAGATATACTTCACTTAATCAAAAATACTTATTAAAACAGTTTTGTTGCTAACATAAAAATATGTGAAATTAACATATTTTGAGATATTCTAACACAATTTATTGGTCAAGTAATGTACATAATG
>JBBPKN010000131.1:0-13020 GCA_038089275.1 Pulveroboletus cf. rosaemariae | reverse complement strand
TTTACAGAGTAAATTACTTATATTACTTTTTTTCTGAAGTTTAGTTAATTCACTTACCAGATTTCTAATGCAACTGGCTTTAATTACTCTACTATGAGTAGAATCCATTCCAGATACCCTTTTAAGCTTTTTAAAGCCACTGGTGGACATCTATCTCTTATTATTCCCACTAATATGCAATATACTATGCATCTAATTGAAGCTGAAAGGCTGTAAATGCTATTCAAGTCAATTATTCACTCTCCAATCTTAAGAACCATTTCAACCATTGATCTTGCAAGCCATTTCCACTTCTTTCCATGTCATATAATCCCATTTCATTAAAAAATCTTCTTCAAACTTCATTGTTTTTTTACAAGTTTATTATTAAGGTTCTATTCTATCTTTTTTCACATTTACTTTCTATGAACTAATCTAGTGTGATTAGTTTTGGTCTTACATGATCAAATAACCATCTAGTTCAATGCTGATGGCCTTTAGCAAAGTTTAATCTTGCCTATTTATAATATCTGAAAAAAAAGGTTGTTTGTGCTTGACTACAGTTTTTATTCCTACATTTACAGCCTTTTAGCTTCAATTAGATATGTAGTATATTACATATTAATGGGAATAATAAGAGATAGATGTCCACCAGTGGCTTTAAAAAGCTTAAAAAGGTATCTGGAATGGATTCTACTCATAGTAGAGTAATTAAAGCCAGTTGCATTAGAAATCTGGTAAGTGAATTAACTAAACTTCAGAAAAAAAGTAATATAAGTAATTTACTCTGTAAAAAGGGATTTTATAATGGTAGTAGTAGAAATAAAGTGATATTGTTGTTTGTTTGTACCATTTAAGTCATTATGTACATTACTTGACCAATAAATTGTGTTAAAACATCTCAAAATATGTTAATTTCACATATTTTTATGTTAGCAACAAAACTGTTTTAATAAGTACCTTTGATTAATTGAAGTATATCTCATGAGCCTGTGAATTTAATCACATGACTTAAAGAGATGGATTTTAGCCAGAAGTGATGACTATATTTAGTTTCACCAAAGCTAAGTGAAATTCCCATGTGTAATTGTAGTGCACTTCATATACTGCATTGAGGTCAAACATTGGAACAGTTTTGTTGCTTAGTGTAGTTACAAAATTGATTCAATGACATGTTAAATTAAACTATCTGTATCTCCATGGATACATGTCCAAATTACATAATTCTTTTTTTGTTCTGTTGCTCTTGGCATGTTCTTCCCACGGTCTCTCTATACTTTAGCCTTATTTATTCCTGTTGGTGAGCTATTAAACAAACATTCAAAAATTGCAAAACATTGAATCAATTTTGAAAGTCACTGTACCTCAAATACCCTACTAATTTCAAAAGTGAAAAAACTATTGCAATAGTGTTGTTATATTGAAATTTTCATATCTTAGCAGGCCCTAATTCAAATCATGTGATCCAGGCACTATTTTGTAGCCATTGGCAAGTACTAACTTTGCCTTTTCTAAAACAAAGAAGGATCTGCTACTGCTTGTTTTAATAATGCTCTTGTATTAGAATTTGTTAATTACCTACGCTCTACTGCTTACATAAGCTAATAGCTACGTCGGACCACTAGTTACATTAGGATACTTATTGACTACAAGTATCCTGTAGTTTTACACAAAATTTTCAATGACTCTAATAATGTGATGAAGATGTACAGAGTGCAACATAAGCACTTTGTTGGGCCTGATAGTCAATTGTATCATTTGAAATGTATGGTCCTTATCACATCTATCCACATTCTGTGGAGTTATTCCCTTTTACATTAGTGACACAACTGTAAGGCAATATCAAGTGTTTCTCTGAAGATGTATAACAATTTCTATCTCAACAACTATTCAGACAAGGAATGGTACCATACAGTTTCTGAGGAATACATGTAGACTACCCTTGCTATCTTTGACATGATAATCTTTAACTGCCACATGTGAATAATTGTTTTATCTTTCAGCCAGAGATAATCAACTCGCTCAGAAGATCAGAGCCGTCACTATTACCCGTGAGTCCCGTAACTAATGAAGCCGTAGAAGGGAGGTGCGTAACGCCCACCTGACCTAGACCGAAAACAGACCGCCCACTGAGCACTCATCGAACACTTAAGCTCCTAGATGCCCCCCCCCCTAGTGTAATTAATACAAATCTGCAAGCGTATTTTTCAGGCGTTGAGAGTCAATTGCTCCAGGACCTATTTCAGCATACCCCATTCAAGGACTCAACAAAAAGGTCCCTCATTCATTCACTCGAGTCTTACCCGATGAAATTAACAAGAGATGCACTCATACACTACAGTGATCAAGCTTGTAGAAATAAATCATATCACCCACACAAGGGTGGCTGCAAAATGAGAGTACACAAAGAATAGGGCACGAGCACAAAGGTTTCCATAGAGTAGTACCATAGTGAAATGAGTAGGACATAGAAGGAAACCCCGCGGCATGCGTAATCAGGCCGCGGTTTGCGTTTGTCGATCCAGCGCGGATTAGATGGACGATTACGGGGGGGACTCATGACTAGTGTGTTCTCTTCAGTTTAACATCGTAATGTTGGCGTACTTCAGCTTTACGAATGATCCATTGACCTCCTGTGCCCCAAATGGCACTCACAGTAGTGGCGTACCAAATTTTTTCGACCACGCCGTGAACCACATCCTTCCCGGAGACAGTCGATCTCTTCATCACCCTTCATATTTCTGATGCCGTGAGCATCCCTTAAGTGTTTGGGCACCTCATCGCATGCAACCAGTGTACCACAAGTGGTACCCTCATTTCTCCAAAGACATATTCCCATGCACAATGGTTGCGGATTCTGTAGAGCATGAGATACCTGTAACGCATCATCAATAGACATGGCAATAAACATGGTAATAGCGCTTGCGTTGCAGGCCATGTCATCCGGGTTGTCTTGGACATCGTCGGCCTGTTTGGTGCTTCAGATATAGGTACACAGAAAAATAACTTGCAAACGCAGTACGGTAACTGGTGGGTTTTCATTGACAACAGAGTATTCTTCATGAAGGGCGGAGTAGTCTTGAGGGACACTGTTGATCTGTGTGTTGCTTCAGAGATGGACATAAAAAATTAACTTGCAAACGCAGTACGGTAACTGGTGGGTTATCATTGACAACAGAGTATTCTTCATGAAAGGCGGAGTAGTCTTGAGGGACACTGTTGATCTATGTGTTGCTTCAGAGATGGACATAAAAAATTAACTTGCAAACGCAGTACGGTAACTGGTGGGTTGTCATTGACAACAGAGTATCCTTCATGAAAGGCGGGGTTGTCTTGAGCGAAACTATTGACCTGTGTGGTGATTCAGAGATGGACACGAAAAATAACTTGCAGAAGGAGTATGATAGCTGGTAAATTACTGACGGGAAGGACGTATTCCCCATAGGGGTAGTAGAGTGAAGAAGGTGCGTAAGAGTCCATGGGGTATGGAATTGAGATGACGCCAAGTGAGAGACAGACAGTGCAGAGCGAGTTCAAAGTTGCTTATAACCCAAGCTCGGGTACTCCAGACTCCAAACTCATGGCCGTTAGATGGCAAGTGGAGAGACATGGAGGTGTAGAGTCGACCCTGGAGCACGGATTGGTTTGTTCGAGTCCAGTAAGGATTGAAGGTCGGAAGGTGAAATTGACTTGGTTGACATTTGGCGAGCACTGCTCAAAGAAGACTGGCAACGGTTCCCTGGAGTGCACTGGTGCACATTCAGATATTCAAGTTTGTCTTGCGAGCCGGCATCCCTCCATTTACGTTCTAAGATGATGCCATGGAGGGCACCGATCCGCAATCCAAACTGGCAAGGCGATAGTCCGGCGTCCCGTCAATCCGAGCCGCGTGCACTGATACAACACCAAACGGTCAAGGAGTGCACGACCATGGAGGCACATTTGGGCGTGAGTCGGACCAATTAGAAGAAAGTGAAGGCCAGTGGAGAACGGAGACGTTGCGAGTTTGGGTCATTTTGCCCACAGCGCCCACGAGGACATCCATAAATAAAAAAAGGTACAATTGACATTCACGTCGCCGGCGCCATGAGTCACTGTACCACAGTGCAGCGTGCTTGGCTCCGGTTATGACGGCTTCCAACCAAAACTAGTTTGATATTGTGCAAGGACAACTAGTCTGGTAAGACGTGGATGTCTTGCAGCGCCATAAGCACACCTGCGAGAGAGCCGGCCTCTAGATTCACCTTGGACATGACCGTCTGATACCTTGACCAGATGATTTTAGGGAAAAAAAAAAACAGTAAAGATGGAATCATCAAGAACGGCCAGCAGACATCTCCATTGGTACCAAGGAGTGCGGTGGTAGAGAGCCGGACAGACCGCTTGACAAAGCACGCCGGAAAGAATAACGGAATCACCAAGAACATGCCATTGAACGTCTCCATTGTGGAGAGGGCGAGCGACATTTGAAAAACCATTTGACAGCATCGCTGAGAACGGACCGTCAGGCCTCCATCGCTGCTAAAGCGATGATGGCAATGAGGATGGCAATGAGCCGAGCCACATCGTAGCCATTTCATGGCCTAACACTCCAAGTGAGGAACAACCATCAAGAGTCATCAAATCCATCTCTCCGGCAGAAGGAGGACGGGGACATGGGTCGACTCCTTGTTGGAGTGTTTGAGTCAGCCAATACAATGAAGGGTTCTGGAGGGCGGCGATACGTTGCACTGAACCTAACCTTGCACTTCTGCCATGGAGCATGGAGGGCGGACATGTGTAAGGCGCAAAGGCTGGAGCTTTTGTCGTCGTTTCCAGCCGTTCCTGAGTGCCCTGCGAACCTGCTATTTTTGGTGTGGCCTTTGACGCTAAAGCCTCAATGATCACAGGCCGAGTTCAGAAAGCGCCTCTCGTTGATCTTGCTCGGGATTCCCACTGTGTTGCAATACGCGCAGAACGTCCGCCGGAAGATACCCATTTCCTCGTAGATATGGCTGGATAGGAGCCTCCAGAACTGAGGGGGAAGGCAAAGGTTCTTTCAGACCGTTTTCTAGCCTCGAGATGGACGCCAAAGACGTCGACCAGTCCCAAAGCCCAACGGAGCGCTGTACTGCATCCACGTGCGAATTATGGAGGAATCGAAACCCGGTAAGCTTGTTGGCCGTTTGACGGTGACCCCAGATCAAAGGCTGATCATATGAAGCAGCTGCAGTTGTCCTCGAGAACTGACGCCATCGCGTAAATCAAAGCCACACCTGCTACGAGCGGCGTAAACAGCGTAGAGGTAACTTGCAACCAGCTTGAACGCAGTGTCATCCAGGGGTTTTTGGATTCCTGGGGGGTAAAGGTTCCTGGCCTCTAACCAGATCTCAACTTCATTTACCCATCGATGAGAACTGAAGGCAGGATCGATCGATGGGTCGATAGCGGGGACTTTCTCTCGGCTCTCAGAGTGTGGTCGGTTCACTGTTTGCACCTCTGTGGGCTTCTACGTCAATGGTCTGATCGTCAACGATCGCCAGCCCTCCCCGAACTCACTTCATGACGTCTTGAGTAGAATCCACAGACAGGACTATCGTAAACGGCCGCCGAAGCAACCGTTAGTGACATCTCGACACACTTGCAGTAGAACATTTGTCGAGTGCCAGGTATGCTGACGTCGTGCCAGCTTTCATAAAGCGTACTCATTTTTGGAGTAGACACCCCATCCATCTATGTGAAGTCAGTTCTTTATTCATAGGACCTCGAGTGAGTCGCTAGACGTCGGACGTCGGCTGTGGGCAGCTCAAGAACAGGCTAATGCAGTTGGTGCATGATGAGTACTCACCAGTGAGACTGACCACCTTGGAGCTTGGAGGGGTTAAGGCATACAGACAAGGTGGCCTGGATTTGATTACCCGTTGAACGTACTTTCACTGGTATCACCTCTGCAGCCTCGGGTTTTCTTGTGTCGTTCCGCTTAAAATCTGCCTGCTGACATAGTCCAAGGTGGCCAGAAATACCGCGACCGGGTTTGTCCATCGACCTGAAAATCTTTGTGTGTATCGTGGCCAACAGTAAAGGAACGAAGTGACTGGGGAGTTGAGTCCACCTCACATCCCGAATTGACCGTTGAGGATTCACCGTGGACGTCTCGTGCGCAGAACTCGCGAGATGCTAACGAAGGACGTGTCTCTTTGCGTCAAGGACGTGGAATCCCGATGCCGCCTAGTGCTTTTGTGACGCACTTGAGCTGAGACTTGGATTAGAGTTACCATAACTTTTGGTCACACTTTGGTCAACTAGCTAATACATTCCAGAGGTGCTCCGACCCTCGAAGACACTGCTGGTCAACTGACTAGTCTATCCGACAGGGTGAGTGTGTAAATTCTTCCAGAGATTCCTTCTGAACCCCTTGAACATACATTAATAAGATCATACGTGATGCAGTTACGCAGACGGGTATGGCGAACGCAACGGAAGCAGAGGAATGCAATGAATTCGTGAGGGAATTGTCCCGGGGAGGGGATGTGAGGGAAAGGTCAGATATAATGATTTAAGAGAGAATCGCAATCTGGCGAAAGGAAGTCTGGTCAAGAGGCAACATGTTAAACCCAGGCGCACGGGACTAGCGTGCACGCGCAGGGAAACACGTCGTGTACACGTATGTCGAACTAAACCAAATATGCCGGGGTATAATGAAATGAGTGCAAGTCATAGTGTCTCTTTGACACCATTATCAGTAACAAAGTCCTTTTTCCATTTCCCGTTTGCAAAGTGAGTGCCACGCCTCTGGAAAGAAGAAGGACTCGATGACCGGATCCCCTCTTGGCTCCCTTTCTTCTTAGGGAAGGACTCGGCGGGCTCTGCAACAGCAGTAACAGGAACGTCAGAGGCTGCGTCATTGAGAGGTATTGAGTTCATGTTTGACGATGAGTCACCATCAACTAACCGAACGGTGGTGTCCACAGGAACACCCTCTGCTGGGGGCGATAATGACGGAGTTAGCTCTGCGACGTCGACTGCTGCCTGAGACGCTGGTGCTAGCTCCGGTTCGACGGATGAAGATGGGCTGAGAGCAGCCTCCAGAGGAGCCGCATCGACGAGTAAGTCGGTGTCCTCACCCGCTGGAGATTGCTCGGCAGGGCTGAAGTCGTTGTGGGACACGTCAAGTGGCGTTACCTTGTACAAGGGTGGCTTGCTGGCAATGATGTCATCACTGATGGGTCGTCGCACACCGCGGCCAGCCTCAAGATCGACATCAATGGAGGAGCGGTTCGAGTCCGGTGGGGAAGGGAGCGGTGCAACGTCATTCGCGCTTGGTAAGTCGACAGGTTGAGGAGCTGGTGGTTTGGTGACTGATATTGCGGGAACATCCCGCGTATTGACTCTGAGCACGTCAGCGCGTGCAGACGACTCTTCTCTGGGTTGCATCCCCAAGACCGGTATCGGAACCACCGTCGCCGACTCGTCAAGGTTCAGGACACCTAAACCACGGTTGTCAGGAGCCTAAGATTGTTGGCAACATTAGTCAAGAGAATCTAATTCGTGGAATTCCGACGATTACCTTGCCCTTTTCTGTAGGTGATGAAATGTCTTGCACAAGCCCTGCTTCATACCATTTTTTGACGCTCTTGTCTGCCAATGCTTCCATTGGATTCCACCCTTTGTATGCTCCAGAGAGCCGTAAGCCACCTGGACCCCCTTCACCCCCACCATCTCCTTGCCCCCGCCCGTTCCCATCATAGAAATAGGCCTCGTACCCGAGTTCATCTTCACTCCCCTCGCTTTCGCTATTCCCTTGACCAAGTTCATAACCCTCCCCACTCTCCAATTCGTCCGCAAAGCTCGCCAGCCATCTTGCCCAACCTCCATGACCGTCACCGCGCCAGAGGACAACTTTGGTGTCAAAGTCCCTGCCAAAAACGATGACCTGCCCGATGTTTCCGCCTTCCTCCGGGTTGAGGTCCACGCCGATATAGTTGCCAGCTTTATCCACTACGAGTGGTATCCAGCCTCTTTGTGAGTACTCCTTGCGTATCCAGCCATCTGGTATTGACTGCATGAGGTCACGAAGACAGGGGTTGGCACCAGTCGCTGGATCATCGTCGACTTCTCTCCAGAACCTCCACTCCTCCAAGACGTCTTCAAGAGGCAGGAGCGAGAGCCCAAAGAAGAGGCCGTCGGAGCATCCTGCAGAAGACTCGGCTTCCTGACCGTCGACGATCGAATACGATTCTCGAACTGCTTGTGGAAGCGCGAAACCAAACTGTATCTCTACTTGTGCCAAATCTTGAGGAAGAATCCCATAGTTGAGAGTATCTCCTAGCTCTGGGTATTCACGCGCAAGCCACACCTTTATCCGATTCCACGTATTGGCTAATGGGGGGTATGGCGGGGATGGTGTCACTGCATCAGTGTAAGGTGTATTATGTAGAGGAAGCAGAGAAGCTGGTCGCGACCGCGAGCTAGTGATGTGTACGCACTGAGACAAAAGACGGAATAAAAAGAAAAGAAGTGGAGCGAGGACACTCACGACGTCTGCACATAGCCGTATGCACTCACGGGAGACTGTGGTGGATAGGTATACACTGGACTGAGAGGCTCCGAGGGCTGCAGGGTATCTTGGGTGAAGGTATCGGGTCGTGGTGCTACAGGAGACGTGGCTGGAAGAGAGAAGGCCTCGCGGGTGCTTGACATTGCCTGACCCCTTCGCAAAGACTGTTTGGTGCCACTGGCGAAGAAGTTGACGAACCAGTTCATTGTCGTCGGCGATGGAGGACGGTTGTTGAATCCAGTGGGAAGATGGTGCGGATGCTATTGAGTAGGGCAGTTTGTGTAACGTTGGTCAGCGCAGGACCCGACAGTGACCAGGTTGATGTCCTTGTTGCTAGGTCTGCCTCGTCAATTTTCATGCTCCACCAAACGGCATCGTCCGCAGTAAGTTACTCGGTCACCCCACACGTGAGTGTACAGCGAAGCGCGAAACAACCGCGAATAATAACGACAATAATGCCTCCGACTGCATGGAGGTCTGCCACTAAAATACTCGCTCGGAAAAAAAAAGAAAACACTGCAAGGCAGCCGGGTCGTCATCACGACGACTCTCCTAGATCCGTCAGGTTTTAGAGACGATAAAGTTGCAACCCGTTTTTGGCGTCCAGTGGCGTCTCCCATGGTCACGTATGGCTCAGATCCGACGAGGCGAAGCCCTTCGCTGTATCCGTCTGCGTAAAAACGGCGAGATATGTGACGTGGCCGACAGCACAAGCACCCGTAAGGGAAAGCGTATGTTCTCGGGGCTGCTGCCTTCTATGCAGTGTTCCGTGGCTATGATGACCCGTGTCTTGTATGGGTTCAATACGAGGTTCATAGGACCATCAATGGCTTGCACGTCCTGAGCACCCGTAGGACTACAATTGCTCCAAGAGGCACGTCCCATTTTTTACGAGCTTGCCTGGGGCCATGTCATTCGCAACGTAGATATATACCTGTACCACCTCCTGGAACGTCAGAGGGAACATTCTCCTGAAAAGGTTCGGATGCATACACCAAGTACCTATTGCAACATCCGTATGGTCGCTACGGATCATGCTGAATGTGTTAGCCGAGTCTGTTGAGTTCGTTTGTCAGGTCAAATCGTCCAGTAGCCGCAACATCTTACCGAATATTGACGTACCAGGCAGCAACATGACAGTCTCCTCGCCGTCGTTGGTAATGTCCCTGCGAGGCGTTTGGGCACGTCAGCGCGTGCTGGTCAGAAACGGACACAGACATTGACGGATCAACCCTGTTCTCCGACGAGAATGGTCCCATTCCCAGGTGCCATTCTCACTTTGTAGCAGATCTTGACTCCAGGGCGGGAATATTCTGTGACCAGAGTGGGGATCCCAGCACCAAGGTCTGCTCGACCTTGGCATCTTTCCCACCACCTGCCGACAGTGGAGGGCAGTAGCCAGAGTTTCGGACCGTTTTGGCTCTGCGTACTTGACGATTCTGTTGGCGAGGATACCAAGGCAGTGAGTCGCGTTTGCAACGGGCTGATCGGCACAATCTCTTCAGCCTGTGTGAGAGGTGAGACCAATGATCAGCATATGACATTCCTAGGCTGTACGGTGATAAGCTTTGTATCTCTTGCCATGACGTTATTGTAGTTATTCGTAACCTATCTCAGGCCAAATATCAGACCGGAGTTGGACGAGTACACAAACCTTACACACCTGACATCTGCCTTTTATGCGCGATAGTTGGTATCGTTCCCATTAAACACTCTGATCTCCTTGCTGTTTTCGGGAATCTTGACACCGTCGTTAAATCCGCCTGCATTGAAGCGGATTCCCTGTCTTCGACAATTGCCATGGAAGCTCTGGTCAGCGTGAAGAACGCAGACATGCCACGGCATGCGCACTGCGCCTCGAGTCACGAGCTCTACTAACACGTTGTCATTCAAGTACGTTTCGAGATGTTTGTCACTAGTCAATTAATCAGGGTCAAGGGAGGTGTCACTGACGCCATTAAAGGACGGAGGCAACGGGAACCCCCCGATCGAGGTATGAAACGACTAGTCTCTCCGGTCGCCCTGATTCGAGCATCTTGACTGCACTGACATGTCGTGTCGGCTTCGAGAATTTCACGCTTGATCAGATTTCACCAGTTTTACGTTGCTTCTCTTACTGTTAATTAGTGTCAACTAGCCATAGTGTAATTAATGCTAATCTGCAGGCGTGTTTTTCAGGCGTTGAGAGCCAATTTGCGCCAGGACCTATTTCAATATACCCTATTCAAGGACTCAACAAAAAGGTCCCTCATTCATTCACTCGAGTCTTACCCGATGAAATTAACAAGAGATGCACTCATACACTACAGTGATCAAGCTTGTAGAAATAAATCATATCACCCACACAAAGATGGGCTGCAAAATGAGAGTGACACAAAGAATAGGGCACGAGCACAAAGGTTTCCATAGAGTGTGGCAGAAGTCAAATGGTACCATAGTGAAAGGAGTAGGACATAGAAGGAGACCCCGCGGCATGCGTAATCGGGCTTGTCGATCCAGCACGGAATAGATGGACGACTACGGAGGGAATCATGATTAGTGAGTTCTCGTCAGTTTAACATTGTAATGTTAGCCTACTTCAGCTTTACGAATGCATCATCGGCCTCCTGTGCCCCAAATGGCACTCACAGTAGTGGCGTACCAAATTTTTTCGACCACGCCGTGCACCACATCCTTCCCAGAGACAATCGATCTCTTCATCATCCTTCATATCTCTGATGCCGTGAGCATCTCTCAAGTGTCCGGGGACCTCATCGCATGCAACCAGTGTACCACATGTAGTACCCTCATTTCTCCAAAGACATGGCTGCGGATTCTGTATTGCATGAGCTACCTTTAACGCATCATCAGTGGACATGGTAATTGTTACGATCTGATACAAATGAATCTAAACAGTGCAATGAATACAGCGTACAAGCCAAGGAAACAGGTGAAGGAACATACCTCAGCGGTCGATGTAGAACGCTGAGGTGCAAAGGAAAGGGAAAGGCGTCATGTATGCGCCGAAGTGATTACATAAGCTGTAATGTGACGAGCGGCGAGAGACGGAAATGCTAATGCAAACAGTACCCAATTATCCTCCCTCTGACACGACTATGATTCGTTTCACGAAGCTCTCTTTCGTCCATTACTGGGCGTTAGCTGGCATGCTTCTCCGGGGTATACTAGGCCATGTGGCATACCCACTTACAGATGCACGAGTACGCTGTGAGATGGTAATTGGCTGGACCAGTCCACCAAATCATGAATGTTGGCAGTAAATAATGCGTTGACTAAAACTAGCAGGATCGTAGTGAAAGAGATGGATCAAGCATTACAATGATCCACGAGACCCTCACGCACGAAAGACAGGACAATCACGGTTTGCTCAGATTTCCAGAGACCTTAAAGTCACAGCCTGTCCGCGCCCTGACTTCTTCCAGTGTGGCACCTTCTTGCAATTCCACCAACTCCAATACGCCGTTCTTCCGGTCCACATTGAACACGGCGAGTTCAGTGATAATCTGGCTCACAGTTCGTGCACCGGTCAGGGGAAGGTTGCATTGCGTGAGAATTTTCGGGCTGCCGTCTTTGGCACAATGCTCCATCGCTACAATCACCCTAGTCTTGTCGGGGTTAGAGACAAGGTCCATCGCTCCGCCAATGCCTGTGCATAGCGCATGCCAAGGTGAGAAATGAAGCGGAGTGAATTGATTTCGAAAAAACAAACCTTTAACTAGTTTACCAGGAATCATGAAGTTGGCGATATCCCCAGCTTGAGAAACCTGCATAGCCTGCCACACAGAGACATAAGCGAGGGTAGACAAGAAACTAAGTAATACAGACTTACACCCAAGATTGCAACATTGATGTGGCCACCGCGAATCATTGCAAACGACTCGCTGGAGTCTACTCACAGCGTTAGTCAAGGAGAGTAGGCCGTTCAGACGTGCTTACCAAAGACGGATGCACCAGGTACTAGAGTAACAGTTTGCTTCCCAGCGTTGATGAGATCCCTTCGTATCAAGAGTCAACGACCTGAGAGCTGGCGAGCCGTCATTACAATCGCACTTACGGGTCGACTTGTTCCCTTGAAGGGAAGGGGCCCAATCCAAGGATGCCGTTCTCACTTTGTAACCAAACGTGTACACCTTCCGGTAGGTGCTCAGGTACAAGTGTTGGGATACCAATCCCAAGGTTCACATAGAATCCATCCTGGATCTCCTTCGCGGCACGTTTGGCAATCTTATGCCTTTGAGTCAGAGCAGCAGCTTTCTCCGGGCTTAACGGCCTGCTGTCTGAAGCTGATTCACTCGGAGCTAGCGTCATAAATTCAATACGCTTGGGTTCGGTCGCAGAAATCACACGATCTACATAGATGCCAGGTACGTGGATGGCGTGGACATCCAAAGAACCGACAGGAACGATTTCGTCAGCCTCGAGGGCAAGTAAGTAGCAACCATGAAGAATGAGATCGTAAACTTACCTCGACGATGGTCAATTTAGCGTTTTTTGCCATAGCAGTG